>VZTJ01000827.1:2522250-2687240 GCA_013397795.1 Orthonyx spaldingii
AAGCAGGTGCCTCAGCTGGGTCCCCTTTCAGCAGCTCCAGGGCCGGAGGTTAATGCTGAAGCCTGTAAAGCACCACAGCTGTGCAATGGGAGCACAAGGGGCAGAACAGGCAGGGTGTGATGCTTCACATCACAGAGCACCAGATTCTGTCTCTAACAGCAGATCTCCCCAGAAAACATAACCAGAAGTAAGGCAGCACTACCAGTCTGTAACTGCTACGTATTGAAATTGGAATATGAAGAGAGGTGCTGATATAAATGCTGTGTGTTGTATTGAGAGGCAGTTTGCCCAACAGAAGTGCTGTCCTGTACCTATTTTAAAGTGTTTTATGGTTTTAAAGCATCATTAAGGTCAAAGTTTAATAACTGTGGTGTATAATTCTCTCTACCTTTAGCTCTTCTTCTAGTGTTATTAACTTATCCGCAGTCTACACAAAATATTCAGTGCAGCAGTTTGAGCAATGCTCTGCCAAGCTGACAGGATCAGCTTCTCAAGGGATGTAAGGGTAATTCACCCTCCAACTCTACTGAATCCTCTTTGGACCAAAACCTGCTAGTTGAACAAAAGTTGCCACAATGTGTCATGTGCTACAGCATATAAGAGATGTGAGATGTGGCAAACACTTGTAATTGAAAACACACATCTGAGTGCAAGAGAAAGCTGTATTTCAGAAAAGAAATAGGATGGTTCCACATGTATAAATAGCAATTTTATCTAATGCTATGCAGCTCCTAAGAATAAAACACTTGCTTTTGCTTCCACAGGAAGCAGATTCAGGCTCTAAATTCAGGCTCTCCAGCATAGGGTGGCCACTTTTCTTATATTACTCTAAGAGAAAAACACAGCTCAAGTCAACATCTCACTGTGGAGGAATCCACATTCTCACAGCCTCAACACAATCAGTCCCCCAAATTCAATTAAAATAACCATTTATACAATTAACTTAGTCTTTTTTTCCTAGCTCTGGTTTTTCTCAACTGCATCCATGAGCAGACTGATCCAAAACACACTCAAGCCAACAAATGACTATTGGTGGCTTCAATGGTTTTAGATCAGCAACTGTTTAAATGAACTTGGGCAGATTCTTGCTCTAAGAATTGATCACAAATATTTAGCAATAAAAAGCCCAACATTTTTAAGTCATTATGCAACAAAAGGGATTTTGCACAGAGGACAGAGAAACCTTTGTCTGGCCCACAACTGGGTGAGCAGCAACACATTTTTGCACATTCAAAATCAAAACTCGTCTCCTATAAAAACTCTTATACGAAATAAAAAATTTACTTTCTCCAAACGTTTATACCAGATGTGATTGCTTGACTGTTTGCAGAGTTAATGTCAGAGCGTGAAGTAAATTAATTTAAAAATTAAATGAATATTCATAGAGATTTTTAGTTCACATTATTCATCCAGCTTTGTTTAATACAGAAGCCAAGGAACAAATGTGCAGAACAAAGGGAGACATGAACATAATACCAGCTTCCTTTCTTTTGCCCCAATCTTTCTACTTCCTGGGCATAGCCTATCACTCCCCAGTTCTGGCAGTCGGAACATCTGTATTAAAAAAGAAAGAAAACGTCCCCATTTTGCTCATCCCAGAACACAAATGCGGAAAAAAAATGTGGCATTTCTTAGCTCTAGAAAACTGCACCAGGGATAACCTCCCTTCCTGTGCTTGAGTCTATCTTCAGAATTAGTATTAAGGCCGTGACACCATGCAACAGACATATGGAAGTGTTATTTGTTTCTCATTTACCAAACAGATAAGAATATGGAAATAGTTTCAGTCCATTTGTTTGATGAGCTTCCTAAGCCAGTAATAAACAAATCAATACAATTAGTTTTGGCTCATCATCATTAGAAACCTTCACTACTGGGATACAATTTAATTATACCTCTTGTTCCACAGCAAAGAAAAGCCTTTGAAAATGGACTACTTTGCCAACGATCGAACCAGGAGGGAGGAGCAAGAGGATACATCAGCGATGGAGGAGTTATTATCTAAGCAGGGTGTACAACATATAAAGCATATTGTGCAATACAATTTCCCTGATTGCAAGTCTAAAATATTCCTGCCATTAAGTGCTTATGAGCAACCCAATGCGAAATCCAGCTGTAAAATGACTGTGTATATGACATGCTTCATGTGAATGCTGCAATTAATATGGCATGCATCAATCACTCTTGGACTTGATTACAAATGCACTAATCCTAATTGATTAATTAAGCTGCAAAGTTACATACAGTAATGTAGGTTAAAAAATCCTCACCATATGTGTGCTAATGTCCCAAAATACATTTTCATTGTGGAGATTAATGCCATTACTTAGCTCTCAGCTGTGCATCAAGGGTCTAACAAGTAGGGCTGCACTAACCACAGATAACCCCCAAACTGGAGACTCTTCAGCATAGGAATGCAGCGAGCTGTAACAGCAGTAAGGGAAATAAACATTCACAGTCAAACCCTCTGGAATACTTTTGGAAGGAAAGGAGAAAAGGGCTGAAATCTAAACCTGACTTTCCTGACGAACTCAAAAATCACAATTTTACTGTGGCAACACTGGCTGCAGAACAGTCCTCACTGTGGAAGGGGTAACAGAAAATCTCATCTTTTAGGTGCACTGAATGCACAGAGTGGCAGCTCTCCAGCAGTGCCAGTCAAAGCCTCAAGACTTTAACTGGCATTTGCATACCATCTCTTTGTGCCACAGTTGTAGTCACCCTTCTCTAAACCAGGTCTGACAGGCTTGAAAGCGAAGATTACCCCAGAGAGTAGGCAGCTGGAGTAGGGCTGTGCCAGCCTGTGTGGGGAGAGAAGTCCAGATAACCTGTACCTGGAGATGAAAGAACTACATAGGAAAAAAACCCTCCAGTGACCTTCCCATTGTGTCACCTTAGCAAAGGCCAGGTTTACCAGGCTTTTATTTGCCTTGGTTTCTATCCTCCAGGGAAAATATCTTTGTGAAATCTAAGGTGACTTGATGCATAAATAATGTAATTGGGATCACTCAAAACCCATTACATTCATTGCACATCCAGTGTAAAGCTCAGTATTGTATTTATAACAATACATCTTCGGATGACACATTTTAGATTGACTTGTAGGAACTTTTTACACAATCAATAAATGCTATCTCCAAATTAATTGCCTGGATATTTAAAAGTGTATTTCTGCTAGTACCCGGCATCAGGCACTGGCAATCAATGCACTCTGATGTATAATTATTAGCCTAATTTTCATCTTATTTTTGAGCGACACTAAAAGGAAAAAATACTATGTTTTTAAAATACAGGAACTGCTGCATGTGTACTTTGAAAAACTGGGGTATATTTTACATTTCTGTACAAGACTTAAGATATTAACTTCAGACCACCTTTTTGAGGTATCGTGCTGTAAACAGACACATAAACATTACAGTAGGTTGCCTTAGCTGAAATTCAAGCCAATGTCATAATGACAACAGCAGCCATTGAGAAGGAGTCTTTCAGCTGGTCTCCAATGTTATCAGAAAGGACCAATTCATCCTGGAAGGCAGGTATGAAAGGAAAATGATCCCAAGGTTCCCTAGTAATGCCAGAGTAACACCACCAATGCAGTATCTCAGCAGTACAGAGCCAGAGTGAGCATGTGAAGATTTCCAGAAAATAACAGGATTTTTAGAAAGCCTCTTATACAGGCTTCTATGTTTTGCTTGGCAAAGTCTGTGAAAAATAATATGGTCTATTTCATGTTTGTTTATGGTTATTTTTGTATTCAGGATGCGATGCAGTAATGTATTTTTGACTGCATACATGTATGCATTTGCCCTTCCTAAGGCTTAACACTTTAGCTTCTCCTTCATCAGGTCCCTGGACCATAATCCACAAGTAATGGTCCAGTATCACTTAAACTGTCATCTGAGTACACAGCTATTAAACAGAGCCGAGCTGATAAAAGGAAATGGTGAAATGTATCGATGGCTGAGTGCTGGAACAAATTTATCAGCCTCTTCTATACTGCATTATCACTAGTAGCTGGTGTGGCAGAGGGGAGAGGGCATCACATTGAGGAGCTACTTTAAGTCCATTTTTCTCTGAGGAAGTTTGCACTATTCGGATTGAAGTGTTGCCCTTTGCTGAATTGTCTTTGTAACACCTTCCTCAGCCTTGCAGGACACGACACTGGCTGCAAGCCAATAAAGCAAATCCTACAGGAGGCTGCAGTTCAAATGAAAGGGACGTGAGCTCGGGGGAGGAAATGCACATTTATTTGCATAGTCATGCCTGAAGAGCACGGGGAGCTGAACCTTCGGCGCAGTTCAAGGATCTCTCAACAGGACTGTGCCTGCCTCACTCATTGCCTCTGCTGAGAGTCCGGGGAAAAAGCCAGCAGTAACCTTAACTCCAATGACTCCACAGTGGAAAAAAGGAAAGTTAATCAAACCTGGGCTGTTGTCTTAAATATGTAGCAGAACCATTTTCCAGGATGTCTTACTCTCTACAGCACTTCACATAAATACAGGAAAACTTCATTCAAACACATCTTTACTTTTAATGGCAAGACCCTAGGGCTGTGAGATTACGATTCTATTGTAATTTTACATTATCTACCATTCTTTGAGCCCCAGTTTTTGGTATCCACTGACTCGATGGCATGTGCCACTTTCACTGCAAGCAAATAAATTTCCTAGCCATCATGATTTCAAAGAGCAGCTGGAAAACAAACTTTGGAAGCCCAGGGAAAAGAACAAAAATTAAGAGAATTCCAGTTTTATCCTTCTTAAATCTCATCACCTCTGCTCTGGCCTTGAACACCTGTGAATGATGGCATTAAGACCCTTACTGACACCTCAAACAAGCTTCTGTTTCTGGCCCAGAATCTACAAAGGGACTAAGAGGAGAAGCTCCCAGCACGTGTCAATGCAGATGTCATGAGGAGCACAGGCACTATCCACAAAGATACACTTTCTTACAGACCCTGGTGTTTTTTCCCAACAGTATTGACTGCACCGAAGAGACAAAGTTCGAATGGCAAGGAAGCCAACACACTCTGGGACTTGAAGGCAAGGCAGACGACTGAAGCTGTGACCTCGCATGCCAGTGAAAGAATATGAGGCTTGTTACTACACATCTAGAAACCCTTTCTGAAGAGAAAACACAAATGCATTTATTTCAGTGGGCATCCATTCAAAGGACTGCACTCATTTTGTGCTTTTAACTCAACATCTGATTATAAACATGCAAAAAAATATTTGATTCTGTCATCAAGTGAGCAGTTTTGTTGCTTTATTGTTTCCTTTAAAATAGATGATAGCTGCAAACAGAGCAAACCCAGGCTAAAAGCCTTAAATGCACAAAAGTTTACCTGTGTTTTTTCTATGGTGCATCACTATCTGACAGTTCTCAACTGGTGAGTCATTCAGATCCATGGTTACAAAGTCCATTAGGGCCTTGCAGTGAATTCTATTATCTGATTGTTTTAACATTTCTAGAAGGATAAAGTGACACGACCACATCCTCTGTTTCTAGAATGCAGTGATAGTAACAGGCCCAGAACTCCAGCAAGCACCTTGTGATATTCAAGTGCTGTAAAATACTGTGAACTCTAACAGTCATAACTTTGAGACCCCTCAAAATTGTTCTGCTTTTCAAGATTTAGTTAGTTTTATCTGGGAAATTTGTGCCAATGGGAATCATACACATCCATCTGCAGATTCTTGTTCAAAGGACAAGTCTTATAATTTCAGAATATATTCTTCCATTTTAATTGCACCCAGGATGTTGAAAGCATACTGTAAAATTCTGTGTTTTTCCAGTATCATTATTTCCTTCGAAACTGAGTGGTTTGAGTGGTTGATTGTTATGGAAATGAATGAAAAATGTCAAGAGATTCTGAATTTTGAGTGTTCTGTTCCTGATATCAGATCAGACTGTATTGTAGCATGTAATTAACAGTGTATCTGCCCAATCTACTCAATTACACTGTTTTTAGAAACTAAAATAAATATTTCTTGTATGTATACACCCAGATGGTTAACTTGCATTAGCTGTATGACCTATAACTTTGAATATTTTTGTATGCAGTTAGATACTGAAGCATAATGTTCCATCACCATAGTTTCTTGAATTTAATATGATATTAATTCAGCAAATCACTAAAAAAGCATTTGAGATGAGATAAAACAAACACTAAGAATTTCACCTAATCTAAAAAGTCCAGTAACAAGGGAAACCTGTGGTTTTATAATCTTGCCTCAGAAGAGTCTTTCACATAATCACTCAAAATTTTAATTTCTCTGCACAGAATGAAATTCTAAATGGTTTTTGAAAGTCATAACTCTTATGCAAACCTATTTCATTTTAGTAGCTGAACATCAATTCATACCATAATGAAAAGCAAATCTTCAAAGTTGTCACTCTCTCTTCCTTAGCATTTAATACAAATCGATGACACAACGTGACCACTATCACAACATCTCTCCTTGCAGATTATTTTCTTAGTTAGCTTCGCACATTTAATCAACGGTACTAAGATACTAAAATCACTTTGCTGCCTTTTTTCAATTTATCAAGACTGAGTCTCCCTCTGACTTTCAGTCAGCATGTGAGTTAGATATTACTGGATGAATGTGGATTGATTTGAGGGCAATACTCGTGTAAAATAGCATATACTGTATTTAATTTCAGTGATCTAAGATGAGCAGTAGAATTTTTGAGTACGTGTATCACAGATGGTGCAGTAGATTATATTTCAATAGGTCTCCTGCTAAACACTGTAAACTTCACTCAGGCTCAGTAAAACATTTTGCATATATAAACTGACTCCTAATTGTGTGCTGACACTTGTAATAGTGCAGCAATCCCATGGATCTTTCTATTTTGTTTGGCAAAGTGCTCTTTACCGTATCATTCGCTCTCTCTCTCTCGAGGTACATAAAGGTTTAACTGGAGCTCCAGGATACGCTGCACACAGCCAGGAATTCATCAACAGCCAGGCAGCCTCTTTGTTACTCCTTCATTCTCTAGGCTTGTGAAAAGAGCTGTTAATTCAGTGAGCAGCACTCTTACCTCTGTCCCAGTGCTGCTGGAGTGATCATCCTGATTCCTCCCGCACTTGCACTGTTCTAAGTCTGCAATAACTCCAGTGACATCATCAGTAAAACTGGTCTTTGTGATAGGAAAATGAAGCCTTTTATCTTTCTGGGAGTAAGTGTTCTTTTTTTACAGTAAAGTAAGTGCTTTTTCTGTATTGAAGCTATTAAAAATGTCAGAGTGCATTTTGCAAGGCCAGAAACATTTTACTTTTATGACCAAGTTCCAGTTTGAATAATTACAAGAATCAGTTAAAAATATGTCTTCAACTAAAAGAGGCAACATTTTCATGCAAATGTTTTCCTTCCATGCCACATTTTCCCCACTGTGTCAAACACACATTTGCTCTTTTCTTTCTCTCTTAAATGTCTATATTCTCTTTAGCAGACATTGCATTTCATCCTGGAGGTGACTGCATTACACAGTGGATAAAAGAGACTCTTTTATAAATAGGAAAGTTAATTATTTCTTATTTCTTCATTTCCACCAAGATTAGTTGTTATAAATAAATACATTTACAGTCATCAAATACTACTGTCTAATTTCCCACTAGATTCATTCTCTACATTTCTTTTTCATGAAATCAGACTCAGCTTTTTTATACAACGAGGTCACATGATTTTTAATTCCACTAGGATTATGTCTTTGGGTCAAAGCATAATTGCCTACAATAAATAGAAGCTTAAAAGAGTGACTTGGAAATGGAGAGACAATATGCTGGACCTGTTTAAAAGACATCTGGTGCCCCAATTCACTGATAGCAATGCTGAGGGGTATTTGTTTTCCCCTGCTATGTGAAAATTCAATTTCCTTTGAATGAGAGAGAAATCGTATTTTTATCGATTAAAGGGAACGAGAAAAAGCAGACAGGTACACAATTTTGTGGGTATCACACAGAGCATCTCTGGCCTTGCATATGGTATAGTACTGCTTTAACTAAAATACCGTTGGTCTTAATTTCTTTAGACAGCAGCCAGATCTAGGGAGCCAAGTGTGTATCAGTGGGAAGACCAGTGGAGAAACAATTCCAAATCTTTACATTTAGTGAGCCTCAGGCTCTAACTATTATTCAGTAGAGCAGCTTGGCAGGAAAGGTATATAATGTTTTGTAAGGTAAGAAAGGGTCTCCATTCCCCACCCTGGCACCAGATGGAACTAATGAACTACAATTAAAGTAACATTTGCTTCATTCACAGATGAACTAACAGACTGAAAACTGCGGGGGATGTATGCTCAGTATTGCTCTGAAAAGGCGGTGCAAAGAGAGCTTTTAAATACCAATAGTTGTGTGCTAAGTAACCTCTGTGCCCCTCTCACCAGCAATAAACTCTCCTGAGTTGCTGTAGCCACCTGCCAGTCCCCAAACCACCACCAAAATGCTCTTCTAAATGTCAGTCGCCTTTGCAGTGACTCCCAGACACACATCTGGCACTGACTGTAGGTGCTGTGCACAACTGACTTTCTGATCCCTCAAGGTTATTCACACGAGGGGAGTAAATGCCTTTTCAATCAGCCATAGAGCAGCTGTGAACAGCTGGAACAATGAAGAACAGCCTGCCAGAGCTGGATCCTCTCCATTCCTTTATCCTACCGCTGTGGCAGCACCTGGTGCTCTGCAAAGCACGGGAAGGTGACGGAGATTCAAGGACCCCTGTCAGTGTGGGGCAGCTGCCCTCCCTTGGCTGCAGCACCCCAGCATTGGCTCTTCGTGGTGAGGGGATGGGGAGTGGGGCCCATGGCAGACACAACACAAGGATTTACTGCCTGGCCTGTGGGAGCACTCTTGTTAACAGCAGCAGGAAACATTTGGAGTAGTAACATCCAGAACTAAAATCTGCTCATGACCGATGGGAAAGTTAATTTACTCCTGGACAGCAGATGCCACAAAAGGTTAGTCACAGAGACACAGGTCTGAACAGGCATTGTAAATACAATCCAGCATCAGCTTAAGGAATCTTATCCCTTTGCAAAAAGAGTTTCTTTTCTATCATTCCCTCCAGTGGGTTCACTGCTCTGCCCTTTATCTCTCATCCCATGGGGAAACAGGTAACAGTTAAGTGTTCAGCAGGGTCATACAACAGCCCATGGGCAAGTCTGGCCCAGCTATGGCTCTGCATGTCCCAGAGGGCAAGATTACAACGCCAGGAGAGACTGTGCCACAATGCAAGCAAGCTCTATCCTCACCAGTGTTGCCAAATTACCAACCCATTGGCGTACTAAAGGCTTACAATGCGTGCTCCTAAACAAACACCTCTCAGTGCAGACACTTCAGTCTACCTGTAACAAAGAAAAGGCATTCCCACAAACAATTAGCTTTTCCACCTTCTCTTAAAAAAGGAAATGGAAATTTAGTGAAAAATAGTCTGTCCAAACAACATTCTAAGAACTTAGAAGACCAAGTGTTAATGTGCCAATGGGAAGAATGAATTTCATAAGAAAAGGCAGTCAACTAAAACTGCCAACCATACTCACACACTTAAGTCCACAGTACTGTTGTCTTGACTGTCCCATCTGAGTTTAGTCATACAGAACTAGAACAAAGCAATTTCAGCCTTTTCTAAACTCAATTTTTGCACTGGAAGGATTCCAGATAACTTTGGACAGTAATCTCACTGCAGTGAGAAATGTCAAGACTTTTCTATATCCAAGTGAACTCTAATACACCTTGGATGGTTGTAGGACTTCTATATAACAATTAAAAGCTTCCCAATATTGTTCACTATACCTGGATCTATGGAAAAATACTTCACAGCTATTCCAACACCTGCTATCTGGTACCAAACTTTTTTGGTACCTCTCTCACTCATTTTTCCCTGTTACTTTTTACCTCTGACCCGGGGTGGAATTAAATTTCACACCCAGTTTTATGTTGCCAGTAACAAGTAAGTCTTAAGAGCCAGGATGGCAACCAGACTGGAAAGAGTATGATAAAGCAGTTGAACTTTCTGCTGTGATAAGAACAAATCACCTCTGTCATGCCTTTACCAAAACCTTGAATTAAGCACAACAGCACATGCCTCTTAGATGATACAACATGTAACAAGACACTTAACCACTATTTACCTCATCTTCCTTTGCTACCCAAGAGCTAAATGTCTAGGTCATTCATCTAGACCACCTTTAGTCAACTGAAAAGGGGTGGAAAACTGACTTCACCCACCTTTAGATGACTCTTTCAGAAAAATACTTTTCAGAGATGCTTACTGAAAACTGCCTGACGGGAGGTGAGTGAACTCTCTAAACTAAACACGTATCCTCCACACTGCAAAAGTGACCCACTGAAGGTCTACCTGCATTAGGGATTTTTCATCTCAGCCTTATGTCATTTCAGTAAACTTCTCCATATTTTATATTTAATATGTTAAGAGTTCAAATTCAGTTAGTTAGCTATGGTAAACGCAAGCCTTTGGTTTTCAGTGGCTCTTGCCTGCAGTAGCTGTTGTCTTTTACATTAACATTCTGTGTCAAGAAGCTGCACCCTATGACATTAAGGATCTAAAAGTTTTATGACAGTATTCTGTAGCATTAAAATCAAAGAACCCAAATCAATGCTACAGATCACAGAATGCATCATTGGGAGTTTCTCACCATTAAAAAAACATGTCCTATGATCTATGTTGTAAATACACACCCAATCAATTTTTAAAACATATATTAGTCTGAGTGTGTAGAGATGGTAATGGGAATGGCAAGGATGTCATGAGATATTCCTGCCCAAATGTCTCCCCTGAGTGGAAGATGTTTTATTGAACTGATATGTGAAACTATCAAGACAGTCATTACAAATACAGATACACACAGTTTGTTAGTTATAGCCAGACCTTTGCAGAACTGATGACTAAATTTATCGCCACTAGGAATGTTAAAAACTGATTCTGGAAAGCCAGTGCTTCTATAATCCATAATGGTGCAGATCACATGATGAGATACAACTTATCTTCATATAATCTTCCACACAGTGGCTTATAAATACGTTTTCCTTTGATAGATAAGGTAATGGTTCAGCAGAAGTCTAACTTTTTCCTGAAAATTTACTCAAACAATAATGAAGAACAGGCTGTTATATTAGCCTTGATATTTACAGGTGAATTTTTTAGAATCCAATGAGAAAACAGAAGAGAAACCCCAGGCCATAAGCCAGTATGAATAAAAACACACCATACCATTTTGAATTCTCTTCTTCTGGTTGCCATGCACAGATATGTACAAAATGAAAGCATGTGTGAAATACAGGGTGGGAATGGCTGCTAATCCAGTAACTGTTTAGCACTCAATGGGCACAAAACAAAGTGAAAAGGGTCTAAAGTTTCTGCTTCCATCTGCAGCCCACTGGGTACTGGTGGTGCTAGGCTGATACAACTTCTTAAACTGTAACATTTTAAGGTAATGTGGAGTTCAACTGTACTTTAAGCGGAGAGGGTTCCTCTAGGAATTAGAAGAATCAATTACTGCAGATTAGGCACAGCAGATATAACTTCTGTGTGAACCTTTAATTTGAAACCAATAGGTTCGGTCCTCAGTAGAAAAGCATGTACTTTGTAACTTTGACTCTAAACAGTATTTTCTCAGAAAATTTTTCACTGAGATTCTCTATCACATTGCCTAGGTCCTACCCACTCCTTTTTTTTAGTTACTATTAATACCATTTTATAATGCTAAGATACCTGCAACACCATCAATCATGCAGAACTTCATAATCATGTTTTTGGAGAAAAAGCACAAGAAATTTAAACAAATGTTAACAGAAAATTTCTGCTTCTTCAAATAATATAAACATCCTACAGTAGTGTTTCCAGTTCTGCTTTCAGAAAAAATGGGAATTTCAGATACGGGGGGAAAAAAAAATCAAGGCACCTAAATTACTCAGGGAAATGTTTCATTTTCAGATGTAATACAGGCTATTTGGCCAGGGAGGTGCTTTGGAAAATGTTTTTCCCTATATTTGTGCTATGTGCATTGATAATAAAAAGTAGTTACTGATGATCAAGAAATGCAAACAGGAATAAAACACTGGCAAAACTTAGCTGCCAGCTCTCAAATTCCCTAGAATGAATTGAAACATCTTCCTGGCTTAGAAGAGAGGTCCTGATGCAGCATCCCATGTATCAATCCTGTCTGTGAATGAAAGTGCAACACAACGTCTGACCTCCTGACTTTGGTGGGGGATGTGCACGCTGAAAAACAGATTAGAGATCTGCTATTCAGGCCAGGCTTGGATTTACAGGGATTTGGTGGCAGTGAGAAGAGGGAAAGAAGGCAGTAATGGCTGGCTGAGAAAGCTGTAACACCACTCAATTCAGAGTGCAGGTGAAGAGAAATCTGCAGCACACAATAAGCATGATTTTTCTGCCTTTCCTAAAGTGAAAAGTTTGCACCAGGTTCTATTAATGCCATCTGGACGCCACCACAAAAGCTTCTGAGTTTACAGTTCACCATGGTGAGTAAGAAGAGTAACTGTGTTGTGGACTATTTGAATGGGGATTTATTCAGCTAACTTCTTTCCTCTCATGCTGTAAGATCACTCATAGCAGCTCAGAAATGTCTAATGAAAAGAGAGGTAGTGTATCTGATTCCAGTCATGCTGTTCTAAGGGAATTAATCTGAGTCGTCATTACCTTAAACACTTCCATTCAGAGTGGGTTTTATGACGAGCTCAAGAAAAGTAAATGCTGTTTCAAATAGGTACCTCTATATATTAAACCAAATAAATGAATGATAAAGTGCTGGCACTTTTTGGCTGTAATCCTGTTATTGCTTAGAGCCATTTCTAGTGCAAATGAAGAATGATGTAGAAGAGCTATTTAGCAATTTTCTTTGATGGGCAACGTTAACTGCTGGGAAGTGGCAGGAAAGCAACTGCTTGAATATGGAGTGCTCCAACATGTCTTGTAATATTCCTTCTCAAATCTAATGATCACCCCTCCCTCCTGCAAAGTGTTATCTTTAAACAAGGCTCTGCTGAGCAATGCAAGCCTATCTTTGCACAGAGGCCAAGACACAACAGCTGGGTCTAGTCATACAAAATTTTAGGAAACACAGCATTTCTAGTGAATTCTTTTGAGAAATCCCAGTTCTTTCTGCCTATAAAAACGCACTTGACATGGATATGACCATCACTTGTCACCCAGGACTCTCTCCCAGGTAAGCATGAACTTGCACAGGTAAGAATAGACACTTGTGCCTTCTGAATGTCAGGGTAGTGCATCCGAGACAATTGGGATCCCTGACTGAAGGGTACCTTCATATCTCTGCCACAGACTTGCAGGATGATACCTCTGTGCAACTTGACAAATGACTCCCTGCATGAGTTTTACAATCAGGAAAATGGGGAAATTAAAGCTGATTTAATGTCCTGCAGTGCTTTAAGGTCTGTGGATGATATGCGCTAAGAAATGCTAAATAATATTAATGAAACCTAACTAGTGAAAGAACACTGACTTCAATCTTGGGGAGAAAGATGGGCTTGGGAACTGTCCCTCTCTTTACTAAAACATTACACAGGGCCAGTAGGAGGTTGTCATCAAGTAAGAGCATACATACCAAATGTTGTAGATTATACATCTATCGTAAATTCAAGCATCAAAAACTTCATCAGAGACTGCAAACTATGTGGACGATGTGAAATGGTGCATAAACATCAGCTTTAAAATGGAATAGCATGTTCTCTCTTCAGGATATATATGGGGAAACAATAAGCCACATCTAACCTCAATTTCTTGGGCTTCTTTGATGTCTGTGTCATAAATGTGAGATGTGGCTCTGACTGGAAACCCCAAGCTACCAGGATGCAACACTGCTGGCTGCAGCCCAGATTCCAGGCATTCAGACCCAAAAACACAACATCAGGAGTGAAGTGTCACAAAGAGGTGGCAAGAAAGAAAGACCAGACCGCCCCATCTGTACAGCCACCCCTAGCAAGCTGAACAGCCACCCTGAGAGCACTGTCACACTGCAGGTGAGTCCTTTGGAGAGAGTGGCCCTGGGGGAGGTCAGAGACACCCAAATGTACCTTCCCCAGCTCTCAGCACACACTGCTACACACTTGGGGGGGAAAGTATTTATACTGCAGCATCCTAGGGAAATATGAGACATTCTGAAGTGAATGAAAACATCAATAAAACCACTTCCACTAAGATAACAGGTCTGGAAAACTGGACAGACCTTGCTGAAGAAAATGGCCAAGGAAAAAAACAACCTCAGAAGGATGTTTTCCAGTCAGACTGATCAAGCTTGCAGGATGCTAACCAGCATTTTTGCAGCACTACATTTTTGCCCAGACTTTTTCCACCTGAAGAATGACTTCAGAAATGGAGAAGCAGAGCTTGCTGAGATCCATATGCTGCAGAGAGAAGAATTGTAAGTCTGAGTATTTTCCACAAGACTGGGCAGGGCAATCTGCCCTCAAAGGGCATATTTACAGGAAATCATCAAAGATAAATTTGTGGTTTCCATGTTCCTGATTGGAGCAGATGATTGCTATTGCAGGTCCTCAGGTTTCCTGCTGTTTTCAATACTTTGCACTTTAAACTGTCTTACAACTGACTTTGGTCTTTTTTTTATTTATTAAAAAACACTTCCATCCATTTAACTAGTTGATGCTTTCACAGCCCTTTGAAGTTGTAAAGCACTGCAAATTTAGAAACTCTTCTTAATAATCACTTGGACAAATGGATCCAGAAAATTGCATATTGATGGAAGGAGTTTATGTTCTTTGCAGTCAAATATTTCCTCGCTTGTTTCATGCAAAATTGCTTGGCCAAACAGATTTTCCCAAGGCTCTCTCAATAATGAATGTAACTTTCTTTTGTTTCTGGCTCTTCTCCGAACCCATCAGGAAAGGGTAAAGTATAATGACATAGGTCTGTTGCCTCCTGTAACCCTCTGGGACTGTTTTCTCTAATGTGATTGTCTGAAAATCAGCAGTTTTCTGCCAGGAAATAAAATAAGCCGCTTTCTTTCCAAGTAACACTGAAAAAATCTGAATGCCACGGAGTCTGCTCACTTATGCAACATTAATTTTTAAAAGAATCAATTTTGTAATCTTTCAATTATGGTTTATTATAATGATAATAATCACTGTGAAATCAAGTTTTTTTCCACTGCTACTGCTGGTGGCTGTCATCAAACCACTTTCAGCAATGCTGAAAACACCTGGACTAATAAACCAGGCATTATTTATTTATACTTCAGTTTTACTTATTTAGAAATGTATTAAGCATCAATTCCCTTAGCAATTGGTGATGTTACAAAAACTACAAGCAAATAAATTATAACTGTAGACTTAAAAGTCACTGCCAGGCTGGCTGTCTTGTACTGTTATAATAGAAAAGTGCTTACAAAAAGCAAAGCACACGCACTTTGCTCATTGCTAGCACATGAAGTGAGTCTGTGTGAACACTCCTGTGCTGGGAGCCCACAGAAAGGCTGCCCAGCCCCAGGCAGGCTCTCCCCAGATCCCTCTGCTTTCCACTTGGAGATCACACCGTGCTGGGTGGTTGGCACACTTGAGAGCTGATGTGGAGCAATTGTGAAAGTTCCTATATTCACATATATATAGATTGCCTTGTAGCAGCTTCAAGCCTTCATCAGTGGTCACATGTACAGAGCTACACACCTGTGTGACAGGGAACACACACTCTTCATATAGCAGGTCAGGCCAGGGCTTAGCATTTAACAGCAGGAGCACAATGGGTTTATATTATGTTCACATTTTATAATAAAAACTGTACAGAAAAATCACTTGGTTTCTGATCAAAATCTGAGCTCCCTGCTGTTTTAATTCCTGTAACCAACAATCATCAATAAATAATCATGCACAGCTTCTACACCCCACTGTGATATTTTGTTTTTGTTTTAAGAACTGTATGTACTGAGCTGAGATCTGCAGTTCCGACCTGCAGACTTTCAGGTGTTCTGCACCAGGATTCAAGTGAATGAGGAAGCACAAGGGCAAGGGCAAGGGCACAGAGGGAAAAGCTGCTCTTCATCAGATACCTTGCAGGTCTGTGAGCTGTTTTAAAAGAGATTGTGCTGAAAACAGGAGGTGTGTTCGAGGCAATATGTTTCACAATAAAAGGACAAAGGGCTGAAAGAAGAAAGCTATATAGATGACACAGTTACAAACAATGAGGCAGGAAATAAAAGAGGAAAAAATGTCAAAAATACCCGTTTCAAATGTCAGAGAAGGAAAAAATATTTCGAGAAAAGCAAGGAAACATGTAATATGGAAACAAGTATCCCATCGGGAAGAGTGTGGCCAGCAGGTTGAGGGAGGTGATCCTCCCCCTCTTCTCAGCCCTAGTGAGGCCACATCTGGATACTGCGTCCAGTTCTGGGCTCCTCAGGATAAGAAAGACAAGGAGCTACTGGAGAAGGTCCAGCAGAGACCACAAAGATGATGAGGGGTCTGGAGTATCTCTCTTATGAGGAGAGACTGTGGGAGCTGGACCTGTTTAGTCCAGAGAAGAGCACACTGAGAGGGGATATCATTAATATAAATATCTCAAAGGTGGGTGCCAAGAGGACAGTGCCGGACTCTTTTCAGCAGTGCCCAGCAACAGGAAAAGGAGCAAAGGCCATAAATCACAAAGCAAGCAGTTCTACCTCAACATGAAGAAAAACACTTTTTGCTGAGGGTGGCAGAGCACTGGAACAGCTGCCCAGGGAAGTCGTGGAGTGTCCGTCACTGGAGACATTCCAACATTCCAAACGCATCTGGACGCGTTGCTGTGTAACCTGCTCTGGTGACCCTGCCTTGGCAAGGGGGTTGGGCTGGATGATCTCCAGAGGTCCCTTCCAAGCCTAACAGTTCTGTGATTCTGTGATCAGAAAGAGAAAGTGAAGGAGAAGCATGGAGAAGAAAGACTTTGTGACCAAAATACAGTGACAACATTACAGCTTGTGATTTGAGTTAGCTAATCCAAATGGAAGAGTCTGAGATAGGTGTAAGGGAAGGCTTGAAATCTGAAATGCATCAGGAATTGCTTGGGACCAGGCGTCAAGACTCACAGACAATGTGTGCCTTAGTATGTACTGAGCTGTCCTGGCATCCAGAGACTCAGACAGTAACTGGGCTCTGAACACCCTAAAACCATGTACACTGTGGCTCACAAACTCAACCCACTATTTAGCTCACTGGAACATAAATTAAATATCATGCTATTAGACCAAAGACATTTTCTATTGATGTAATTTGGTATAAGACCTAGTAAAATCAATGCAATTATACTTTTAATGCCTAGTTCCTTCATAACGACTTAATTCATGTCTCTTAATTCTGTTTTGGAGTGAAACGGATCAGGTTATATAATTCTCACCTCCATGAGTTTGGCATTTAAAGGTAACATTCGAATATATCATTATGTTTAAAAAAAACATGCAAAATATTGAAAAGTGCAGGACAATCTTACTGCATGTTTAAAAAGCAGTGTAGTATGATCTGTATATAAAAACACCAAAATGTCTTAACTCTAATTAGTCTTCTTGCCATTGAGATAATTTGGGAGCTCTTATCTATGCATTCCTGAACTAAACACTCTTCACTTAGACCTCAGTATCCCAACATACAAAATGAGAGGTTTCTCTATCCATGCCAAAGCCCTGTTTTGCTATTTGTTATTCCATCTGCATGTTCCATCTCTGGATACAATAGAAAAGGAACTTGCTCACCTGCCTGACAATGCCTTGTAGACAATACTGAATCAAAATTGCCACAGATGGTAGGTAATGTACCTGTTGGACATTTGTCATTCACCCAAAGAGAGACAGCATTCTACTGACTGACTCAGTGTCAAGCTGCCTTCATTTTTCTAATACTTCAAACCTGAAGAAACTAAATTTATTTTAAAATTTATGTTCAGTGCAGTCATGTTGAAAATTTGGCACTCTCTGATAACTTAATTTCAAAAATGTTCTTTGTGAAGACTATGTGTACCATTTGATAAAAAAGTGCAACCATTGCTCTGAAAACAGTTGCAATTGGAAGCACATAGAGAGCGGACACAAACTTTACTGAAGCATGCCAATCTACAATTCTGTGCAAAATGTTCTCTTTATGGGAAGAGCAAAAGTACTGTAAAATGTAATTAGATATAATCTTTCCTGTTTTCATTAGCTATTAACTTTATGCAAAGATAAACTAAAGCATAATGAGTCCTTTCATTATCACATAAGCGTTATTTTAATGGTTACATTACAAGCAATAGAATACTATACATCCACCTCTCATATTAGTGGGCAATTATTTTGAAACTTCATATTATAATCTACCCACAAAGACAAACGTATTAATGCCACCATTTTAGCATAATGATGACCGTGGTTTTGAAATCAGTATGACAGCCTCAAGGAAAAATGTGAAGTAATAATGAAGAAAATGTTTATATTGTATGCCAGTCTCAGGCCTGGAACACAGACTGAAGAAGTTTAAGGAAAACATGTGGAGCTGCTCTTGCTTCTGCTATCCTGAAACTGGTCAAATTTAAATGACACCAGCAGTTATTATTTCAAAAACAAAGGAAAACTATCAAGTGATCCAAAATTAGGAGCTTGGAAGGGAAACTGGAACAAGCCTTCCCTCAATCCATCATTTCCAAGTCATCATCCTAAACCATATCCAGAAATAGCACCTGAAATCCTGCACTTCCCGCTGATAAACACTGAACTGGCTTTAGTTACTCATCCATTCATTGCCTTCCTTCTAACCAAGCAAAGCAGTGTAGCTTAGCAGGAAGTGATTAGACAGATCCAAGCAGTACATAAAGCTTGAGGATACCCTGGGGATGTCCTCTATAAAGTTAAATGAAGTTTCACATCCAAGAGGCACTCCATGAGCAAGACTCAAAATACCTCTAGGAGTGCGAAGGCTCTGGGATGTCACTGCAGCCAAGAGTCCCTGGCACACTCTGTACAGTAAAGCTGAAATCCAACTCTCTCCAACACTGTGCATTCTTGGAAGGGGAGGTTAAGGCAATTTAAGACCATGAAATTAGCCCCAAGGAGTTAAGGACCACTGCTTGCTTCTACTCCAAACACGAAACATATTTCAACAGTGTCATAGCTTATATAAAATCAGAGCAGCACAAACAGAGCGAGCAAAAATCCACTGAGCTCTGGCAAAGACACAATTCTCCCTTGATAAAAGAAAAGGCTACACATGACAAACACCAGTCACATTTCTTAATGGGCTAGAGAAAGGTGTGTAAAGAATGCTAAAATGCATGGGCACAGAATACTGATAATATATGAAATAATATTTGAAAAAATTGAAACTAAAAATCTTCTTTTAGAGGAATGCTGCCATGCACATACTCTTTAGATTGCTTTCTTTTCCTAATATTTTGACTGATTGTAAAATGTCAAGAGACTACTGCTAATTTCATATAGAAGGAAATGCTGTAACATTACCATGTTTGGCTGAAAACAGGTTATAAAGCAGCAGAAATTTGTTCCATACTGTACTTCCAGACCATTCCAACCCAAAATTGGGACTGTATGAGATTGAAATGCCTTCACAGTAAGCATACAATATTCAAAAAGCATGAATTTCTGCACAGCAGAAATATTCACAGGCATGAATTTCTGCACAGCAATAGCTTCTGCTTTCCCCCAGTGTTCTTTTCTCAGGGACGTCAGGTTGTAAAAAGGGGACAAATATCCTTTGCCTCACAAAGGCATTTTGAGGCTTAAGTGATGCCTGCAACATTTTTGAGAAATGCTATCATGGAAAATGCTTGGGACACTTTTTGGAGACAGGCATACTAGCAAATCTAATGAATTTTATGCAAGAAAAATTCTGAAACAACATATGGAGAGCAAACTGAACACAGAGCACATATTTCTGACATTTATCTTTGTTTTTATTGTTAAGATAAAAGCATGCTGTTTGTTTCTCAGAATTTCATCTGCTAACTCCTTCTTTCCTTTCCCTGACTTATTCTACACTAGTGACATAATCTGAAGCAATTTTTCAAGTTTTGCAGAAAATCTTGTGCTTTGAAAGTTTTAATGAATCATGTTGAGAATGTTATTAGACAGGGAGTTTATGCCTCCTTTCTGTAACCAGTAGGACTAAAGCAGAGAGGATATGTGTGCTGAGATGACTAAATTTTAAAAATAAAAACAAAGAAAAAAAGTCTCCAAGCATAAGGATAGGATACCAACACGAAACTTGCAAAGAACAAATACAAGCAGTTAGAAACCTTTTCTTCTACTGCAGTTGCAGGTTTACTGAATTCTAATGCACCAGATAGGGCTGCTCAGGTTCTGAGATGAGCTCTGTCTCTGGTAAGTGGTCCCAACTGTACTGAATGCTCCCACAATCAGGAATTGTTTACAAAGATTGAAAACAGAACGGCTGAATCTTTGAACATCTGTAAAGAAGTACTTCCCTTCACGCCCAAACTCAGTCCCATGCTGGTCAATATCTGAGACATCACACAAACTGTTTGAAGACATAAGAGTCAAGATTCATAATAAATCCCCACTGTTGCAGTTACATTTTTCCAGACTGTTGTAAGTTCCAAAACCTGCTGAAGATGTGAATCTCTGAGAAAAATTGTACATGCTGCTCTTGTGCGTGTTACTCTTTAAATGCAGAGCTGCCTCACAGTTAAAAGCACAGAGAAGTTGAGTATCACAGGAACTGTATAGGAGTGATTGTTTTCTAAACACAGGCTGTAGCATAGCCCAGTAGCACATCAGGTTCCCTGAGAAGCATTGCTATGAATCGTGAGTTACCTTCAAAGGCATCTGCTATAAATCCTTATATTTGAACAGTTTCACTGTTCTGAAATTGCAGCCTAAATTCTTTATGTGGAATAATAATCACAGAAATAAAAAAATAGAGAACATCTGCTTTGTTTTCATCTGGGTAAAAATACATATTGAAGATATGCACAAGCAAGCACCTAGTTAACAATGAGCTTTAAATTAACATAATGAGTCACAAAAATTCACCATTTCCCCTTCGTTTTCCTCCTACCTATGTTTATGAGGTCTCACACAGGCTTGATTTCGTACTAATTAAATTTTCCATGCAGAATTTGTTTACTAATCTCTCTACATTTTAAGATAAAATACTCAAACATAAGTTCAGGCTAAACTTTTTCTACTTTCAAGCAGGTTTTGTTTTGCTGTGTCTACTTACACAAAGCTTTGAGAAGACAATCTTTTCTAAATATCATTCAGTGAGATATTCAAAATCAGTTCTCATACACCTTTTCTTATATAAACAATTTCTAATAAATTTGACTAGCTAGTGGGTGAACAGATGTACAGAAACTCTTCTCTATCCAAAGCAAGAAATTACCGTAGAGTCTTACTCCCTGTCTCCTAAAGTTGCTATCCTCACTTGAGCAGTGGCTCTGCAGCACAAACCTCCCAGTGCATCTCAAGCAGTTTGATTGCAGCATCATTTTTTACTTAGCACTGTAAATACGGCTCAGTGCTCTTTAGGGAGCTTCCATTAGAAACCCCACAGTTACCAGGAACCAATAGGTATCACACTTAAGCAATAGCAATGTTACATTTATCTTCTAATCTGTTTAATATATCTTAGAAAAGAACTGCTGTGTGACAACTGGTAATAAGTACAGACTTCAATGGTAATCACTCTGTGTTCTTCAAGACAACTGCTTCAGCTGGCAGCAAGGGTGAATTTTAAAAATAGATTCATTTATCTTTTTTTTATTATTATTTTCCAATTTAAAAAAAAAATTCTATTCCTTCAAAATTTTAAGCTTCTTTAGGAAAATCAAGGTCTATTTTACACACTGTGATCTGAAAAGTTAAAAACATTGAACTATGGAACATGAATACCAAAGGCTTCATTCAAAATCTATGCTTCTGCTAATTTTTCTCTCCAAGACTTTTTCCTTTGCAGCCCTAAAATATCTTCACTATCAGCAGCAAAAGCGGGAGCCTGCAACCCAAGTGCTACCAGGATTGCCAGTGTGAGTCACTGACTTAGATCATCCTTTCCAAAGGTGGATGTTCATGGGATGTGAGAAACACAGAATCACAGGCTATGCTTGAGTTGTACACTAAGGATAGAGTTCAGAATCCCATCCATATGTACAGTTCCTTCTGAGAGCCATCAGCAATTCTCTCATAAGAATAAAAGCTGCAGAGTATTTCAAGCACAGGATGAAAACGGTGTGCATGTAATTAGGACTATAGCAAACACTGTATAAAGATTTAACACACAGTTCATCAGGAGCAGAAAACAGTTCCATATCCATCCACTTAAAGAAGATGTGATAAATAAAGAGAAATAGATGGATAAATTCAAAGAACATGTGAAAATGCACAATGATAGAGTAGATCCTGATTATATATTTCTTGTCTTTAACCATTAATTAAAAAGAAACAACTCCATGGCTATAGTCAGCAACCACTACAGAATCAATAGGTCTCTAAGCTCACACCAATCTATATGCAGCCACAGCTTTATCACAAAATAATAGCTAATATTGATATTTTTTAATAAAGTTTCACTTTACTATGCAATTAGTGTAATGTAGTAGGAGCTGTGTTTCTCAGTAGAAGTGCTGGTGCTTTGAGCAGCATTTACTGGCATGTTAATAAAGAACGGGCTTCTATTGAGTTCCATCTGCCTAATAGAGAAAAATGTTCATCTTAATTAGGAAAATCTTCATAAAGAATATAAATGCAGTTACTAATGGGCTGCAGGGAATAAATGTAGGACACTCAGGAACAACTGGTGTTTTACCAGGAAATGGAAGAGTGGATATAAACCCCCAAACAGTTGTTAACCATCTGGTGATTGACCACAAATAGCAATAGATGCTGAGGTTTTAAGTGTTTTATAATGAAAAATCTATTTATTTCATTAAGGTTTCATGCTTTAGACCCTTGTTTTTTCAGGTAATAAAGCAGCCTTGACTGACAATGAAACTATTTAAACCCTTTATGAATTAAGATGGACAAATCCATTAGCACCTTTTGAAGGAACTATTTTATAAAAAGAAAGAATGGAAGTGCCAAGTAATGGTTCAAGAAAGATCCACTGTCAAGTACTTGAAAATGGTCACTATATAAAACACATATTTCTGGGGTTGCTGAAATGCTCACAGGCAGCTGAGAACTTTTTGCTGACTTTATTGGTGCAGCAGCAGATGTTACATCATCATGATAAAGACTATAGCAAAATGTAAACTACTATTTATCTTTGTCCTTAAAAATACATTTCCTCTGTCAGTCTGGATCAGTTTTTTCATCCTTTTCTTCCTGAAGTTCTGTACTTTAAAGACGTTGACATTCCCTAACTCTGTTCATTTTCTATTCAAAATGAAATGAGCTTTTACTCATTTTCCAGAAATTTTTTTTTTTTTTTTTAGAAAAAGCGCCTTAATACAAAGCACTGATGGGACGTACTTCCCAAGTGCCAAAATTTAACTCTCTGAGCCAGGCTCAGTGTCAATGTTCACAGCTTCCCAATGAAAAACTGCTTTCTGCAAATTTTAACCAACACTAGATAATATTTTATACTTCCTCTGAATAACTTTGATAAACCAATACATACATGGAAGAAAGTGCAAAAATGAAAATATCATTACTATAATATTTCATTCAAGTCAACAACCAGAAACACGGCAAAAAACCCTGATGTTCTGGACACTGACAGCTTTACTACCTCAATTCACAGAGAATATCACCAAACAACAGATCTTGCAGCTACTTGAACCTCAGAGAATGTAATTTCATTTATTCATTTCAATGACATTTTTACTAGACTATAGCTTCATGTAGATTAGTCAGACACATGAAAAACCACATATTAGCTGAGGTGAAGCTGTGATGACTCTAGTTGTCTTAACAGTGTCAATCCAAACTTTAGATGAATGTAATTTGCTAGTTCTAAATGACAGAGAGATAATACAGATCTCGTATATGACCAAAGTAATAAATAATTAGTGAGCAGAACTGAGTAAAATGGCAGGTTGAACACAACCCCAAATTTTGAATCGTGATGCAGAAGTCAGCGATCAGAATGATACATTTTTCTGCCCTGAATGATAAAACAGCTTTCTCCCAACCTAACACATAGCACCATTTGGCATGAACAGAGGAAATGAAGAACTTCTGGAAGAGAAGCACAAAAGCAATTTAGTTTCTTCAGAATTGTCCAAGATATTTGCAGAAGTCTTTCAGAAACAGTCATTTGACTGCAAATGTGGCTCAGTGAACCTACCTCCTGAAGACGTGTGTGCAGTTAATCTCAAAAAAATGTTGAATTGAACTGACTGGGTATGGGATGGGCACTGTCAGAGTTGAGACAGTGCATGTGAAAAGTCAGCTGTCTACCACACTGGCTGGGTTTCAGAACATCATCTTACATCCCTTACTGGGAATTTTAGGAGCTCACCATACTTTTCTTCAGCAGAGCTCAGTAGGCTCTCTTCAGTAGTTACTCACAAAAAGAGGGACTACAAACACCCAGTGAAGCTGTGCTCTGAGCAGCACTGGCTGTTTGCTGGGACTCAGTGCCTCGCACTGCAGTGGGGCAGGAGTGGTCTGAGCCCGCTGCAGCCCCGAGAGGGGATGTGGGGCTGAGCCACCGCAGGCACTGCTCGGAGCTGCAGTGCTCTGGGGTTAGCCCGAGATGTTTGCAGTAGAAACACAAATGGAGCCTGCAGACCAGAAAACATTAGACTGCTCCACTGATATTAGCTCAGATTTATTGTAGCATTGCTTGTTGAAAGTGACTTTTAACGCAGACTGTTTTCTAAATGATCTTTAAAAGACACTCCTTTCTCTCTCATCACCTTCACCTAAGGCAAGAACATCCAGTAGCATTGATCTATTTGCTGCTAGTTTTCATTAATTTTACCCTCCCTAAGGGTGGTGCAGCTTTGGTACCAGCTAATTAAAACCTATTTAGGGATGCTCAGTGCACTTTATCAGACCAGAATTAGCTTTGCTGCTTTAATGAAGACTACAGTTTTCTCTGTTATTATCAATTAAATGTTATTATATCATATTGCATTATATTTGTATTGCATGGCAAAGATACAGATGACTTTAGAACCACTTATCTGGATTGAGGTACATACAAAGATGCCTCATTTAGTAATTATCTAATATTTCTTTAAATCCTTTCACTTGAGTCAATATATATAATACACCAGCAAATTAGTGAAGTACTGGAAGAAGCTGCCAGCTTTATACTCCCTCTAGGGATGTACCAAGTAAAATGCATTAATGAAAAATTGTGAATGTCTGGTAATGAATATTATTTATGTACGACAATTATTCAACGTGGATGAGCATTCACCACCTTGAACTCAACTGCTTCACTAACAAAGACTCTCAGAAAGAACATATGTTCCCCAGATTCCTAACACTTATGCAAGGTTAATTACCCAGTGTGGATAGCCCATAGCAGAGGGTATTTTGTGCTGCTGTAGAATTAAAAAATGCATTACAAAATAAACAACACGGTTTGTTGAAAGTTATTTAGAGGCAATTCTTGTTACTTCCATGCATCAGTAATAAATTATTTGTCAATACCAAAGCTGTGGGTTTTGAACCTGAACCCAGTGAAGTCAGGGATAAAGCTCCCATGTCAGCACTGCAGAACCAGAGCTTTTCTGCAGTAGAGAAATGACTGCAGCACATACCTGTTAGCTGCTTCTCACAACATCCTTTAAAAACCTGAGCACCACAAGGATGAAACTGCTGAAAAGTCCCACTAATTACCTACAAAGATTGTACATCAAAGAGTAGAAACAGAAAACTCATTAAAGGCTCGACAGACTAGAAATCTGTTGCAGTCTTACTATGCATTAGTAGCATATACTGTAGAGAAAGACAGTATTTTAGGATTAAACTAAAATAGATGCAGTTGAAATCCACTCAATGCATTTTAAAATATGAGTTGAAATTGGTTTCCTTCCAGAATTTTTGCTGGAAACATGTCGAACCAGACCTCTGTTCAATCTAATATTCCAAGCAAGGGTTGATGTTTCTCTGAGGAACTGAAGGAATATTTGGCTGAGGAACCTGAGTCTGTCTCAGCATCATAATAGCCTGGCACAATGTGCAAAAGTATTTTCATCACCCACAAATCTCTTGTGTTCTCCATTAACTGCTTCCACAAATGCCACATACCTCTAACAGTCTCATGACCCTCCCTAGAAACAGAAGACAGGTCCTGCAAATTGAAGACGTTTCGGAAAATGAAACACTTTCCAACCTGAAGTCCCCGATTAGTAGGGAAGTACAAGATGTTTTCTTGAGATACAGAAGGTGTTGGCTGGTGACACATCAATCATTTCCCTTATTTCTGGCTGACAAAAGCACTAAGTTATGTTAAAAACATCACTAAGTATTTGATGTAGAAAAGTATGATTAAAAATGAAATTGCAGTAGATACAAGGACATTACCTGGTTGCCGCTGTGAGAAATGGTGAGTTTTTTTCTCGGTGTCAAAGGGGCGCACATGCACAAACAACGTGATGGGTCGTGAGACAGGCACAGTAAAAATTTATTGCTGTTTGCAGTGTGAAACTTAAGGAGAAAGAACATGGGCCACTGTGACATTAGGCTGCTTAAGAACTTTGTTATAAGCACTGAGAGAAGTTCAATATGCTTCTGACATGAAAAGAAGCATTTGTATTGTGTTAATTGCGTAACTATAAAAACTTGAGACGTGTTAATTTGTTGAAGAGGAATGGATTAGGCTGGAGAGAAGGATACTTTGACATTGAATGATGAGGGGTTTTTTCATAGGAAAAACAGGGGATTTTTTCAAGGTCTGATCTCACAATAAGGGTTTGGATGAAGTATTGTAAAGTCACTGTGACCTGACTGACTCATAAATATAAACAAATTTATGTACAGCAATGCAATAATGTACCTGTGATCATATTTCGTTTGATTAATATGTAAACAGAATGACTTGGATTATTAAAGGTCATTTTTGAAGAATGGATCTTGTGTATTTATTAGCCTCTGTTCATCAGTTCATTTAGCTAAACTAAAGAAGCCACGATAACCTTGACATCTTTATGACATAGCTCCCTCCAACTCCAGAACCACAGCAGCAACATGTGCACATGGTGAACAAGCTGAGGGGCAGGCTCCTCCTTATGTTTCAATAGTTTGAAAAATAGGAAAAATCAACTGTCACCAAATTCCGACAGTTTAAGAACATATTGAAATAAGTATGTTTGAGATAACAAGCTCTTCTACTTCAAAAGCTAAGTCAAAACTTCAGACTATGTTAAGCTGCTTGTATCTTTAATCCAGTCAGAATAGCAACAGTCCTTCCCAACCTCAAATTCATGATGTGCAAATTTAAAGATAATATTAAGTCACAGCAGTGATCTGGAAACTCCTTCCTAGTTAGCTCAGGTGAGTATGTGTGACAGGTACTCTTCCATGCCAAAACACAGATGACCTGAATTTTTGCAGCCTGGTTACAAATTCCTGAAATTTGTGGTCTTAATTCCACAAATCCAGTTTCTGCTTTGAACATGCTAGCCAAAACAGTGGCCTTCACGCTTTCACCTCTTACAGCCTCAACTTGAGTAACATAAACACACATTCTCAAGCAAGGAAAACAGAATTTCAGCATAATACTGGTAAAAACCTAGATCTATTCCAGCTATCTCTGATAACCCATTTTCACCAAGAAACAGAAATAATGCATAACCCTGAGATCTGTGTTTGAAGAAAAGCTATGGTGAATCTCAACAGAGAAGAAAATACAATATCCAGAATTATCCTGAAGTTGTGCATTTGGAAATGTTGTTTGTGTAGGATTATCCTCTTCAAATAAAATGTCAATTTAATCAATAGTAAATTGAGCTGAAAATAACACACAGCTTTGAAAACATTTCAGGAAGACATCCAATATTTTTGGGATTCAAGCCAACAGAAATGGAACGAACAGAAGGTAGCGTAGGTGGGGTAAATGGGGCCTAGCTGCTGCCTCATCAAGTGCTTATAACAGTCAAACTCATATAACAATCCATTAAAAACATATCTGGGGACTCATTTAGTAGCTGGCATCCTGCAAGGACTTTTCTCATGTATCTTTTGTCAAATATTATAATTGTTCTTCACATTTAAGACTTACCGGTCTTTTCCTGTCTCCTTCTTAAACACCGCATCACAGTAACTCATGCGCTTCTCCGTTGTCACATAGATTTTGGCAGTTGGGTAGCTGTCAACAGTTTTCTTCAGCATGTTGTACACAATGCCATTTCCATCCCTCCTCATGTTTCGGAAAGGACCCCAGATCACATAAACGGTGTTGTTGGTTTCTTTGAAAAAGTACTCAGGATTCTTGAGTAGGAGAGGCACGCTTGTGTGAGAGACCACTCTTATGGTTGTCCTCTTCCCAACATCTTCCTCATAGCCCTTTGTGGGAGCATTGTTCATCCTCCATATGCAGGAGGACTTGTCTATCTCAGTTCCCACCTTCTGGCCAACCATCTGTCCCGAGTTGGAAACAACGGCACAGAGGTCACAGTCAAGATGTAGAGGCTGGAAGACAGGAAACAATAACATATATTGCAAGTTTTTCTCTGTAAAACATGAAGACTGAAAATTCAGTTAAAAGAAAGACAGGTACAGTACAACAAATTGATAGCAATGCTTCTCTTTAAAAAAACAAAACCAGAATCCCCATGTGGCAGAGCTGCTCGAAAAACTCTACCACTACAAAGCTCTGAATGCAAACCTTTTCAGTGAAATAGGCAGTTCCAATCTTTGCCTTTGTTCCCACCTTGCAAAGTCAACTATACAAATAATCATTCCTTTTATTCCTCTAAACGTTACTCTTTTCACTAAAAACCAAGGAAATAAAGAAGCAGCAGAAAACAATATTTAGATCAATGGCTTCTATTTTAACAAGGTGTTGTCACCAATATGAAAAAGCCTACTGAAAAATAAATGTTGGTAATTTAACTGTACATTAACTGTATTTGTGTCTGAATGAATAGTTCCCAAATTTGTGACAGAAGTCGAATGGGAGATGTAACTCTAAAAAGCAATGTACTAGTATGAAAATCCTGCAGTTGGAAAGGTGATGTAGACAGAAGAATATGCTGTTCTCTCCAGAGAGTGGTTATGACCCATGGAAAATGGAAGGCAGATGGACTGGTGACACCTGAACTCGAGACTTAACCCTGAGAAAACTGAAGTAAAAGACAGTATTTCCTGACCATATTCTGGAGTGCTGTTACTGCAGTATGAATTGAAAATAGAAAAAATCATCTAACAGAGATAAAAGGACCTATCTGATGTTCCATTTGTCAGCGTATAAAGAGTAAATGTCTTTTGGTTCTTTTGTACCTACAGACTAAAAGGAAATGCCCTCTATTTAAATTGCATTGTATAAAGAGTTCAGTTAGAAATCAAACTCAAATGAAAATTAGATCCACCAACAAAAACCTACAGAAAACCATCCAGGTCAGAGATAACCTACAATTTTTGGTATGGTCACAGACTTGATCCTCTGTCATGCTCACAACTGGGAGCCAGTGATCTCAGTTTAATATTTTTTAGGAATAATTCCCTTCATGTTCTTTGGACATTTACTCTGACAGGATTCTAGGTGCTTTTCTGATCAGACTTGTGGCTATTTCTCTTCAAAATCACACCTCATTTAGCTGATGTGGATGAACAGCCTGCCTACATTTGACCACTAGAACCCTAGGATGTGGTTGCTGACAAAACATCAACTTCTTTGATATGGGGGATAATTTAAGGACAAGAGACAAACATCTGAAGAGAGCCAAACTGTAAGAACTAAAATATCCCATCTTTGGGTGACAAATATTTTACTGAATTAAGGTGCATCCTGCAAGACTTTTGCAATAAATCTCACAATTCAAAACTTTGATTTCTCTATTGTGATCGATTTGATTTCTCTATGTGGCTGGTTCAGGAAAACATTCTTTCCTCATTTCATCAGTAGCTAAAGGTTCCTGATTGAATGCAAGAGCATTGTCAATGTTTCCTTTACAGAACACCATACTTTTTTTATAGCTGTTGTAGTTTTAGAGAGCTGTCCAGCATGGTTCTCTGACAGCAGGGATGAAATCCCAGGAGATGCAGCTGAACACAGCAGTCTTTCTGTTTACCGCTTACTTACAGAAATTCTCTCTAAGATACATTATGAGGACATGGCTGGGTGACCTAAACAAATCCATGGGCATAACTCATATCCTAGCATGAAGTGAATTGTTACAGTCCCAGCAGATTAATTTATAGCTTTCAGGGTGAACTTTCAAACTAACAAATGCTGAATATGAAACTGCTAGATAGGAAAAGCCAATTTGGTTAAGAATCTGGTTCCATTTAAATTTGTCTCATCCTCAGTGCTGCTTTTTTCACTAAATTCTTCCTTCTCCATTAAAATTAAGCTGCTCTCTTAAATTTGGAATTGTGTGATTTTCTGACCTTAGTTAGAAATGCATTGCACATTTTCTATTCACTGAGTGCAACTGTTCTGCTTGAATAAACTGAGTACACTCACTCCTGCCACTGTGTCCCCTGGTTTTCTAGCTCTTTTGTTGTGATTCATTTATCTTGTTCCAATTTACAAAGTGCTTTCATAATACTGAATGCCTGCACTAGGCCAACATATAATCTGCTCTTCTTGAACAGAGTCGGAGGCTGACTCCCGCCCAGCTCTATCTCACAATAAATATATTTTACAATGTAGAGAGATTTTACATGTCCCAGTATGCATATTTTCCAACAGGGATTGACTGACACGCATGACAGATATTCCACTGACTCCAGAATCATCCACTGTCTTCATCATCTTTTTGCATCATATCTCCCTCGATATATGAGAAAACACAAATCAATTGTTCAATCATATGGTTCATATGGTTCAATCTCCCACATGGAGACAGGCCACCAGTTTGTGGTGTTGGTTTCTAAGTGTCATAGGGAAGAGAGGTGGTTTCAGTAACACACATGAATCCACACACAATACAAATGGGTCTGGCAGGCAGACCAGGCTCATCTGCAGAGATTGTCCAGCAGCAGTGGGATTGAAACAGATTGGCAGGACCACACAGAAACCTGTGCTGTTACTGCTTATCCTCTCTGGACCCAGAACATCAGGTCAAGGTTTACCTCTCACAAGATCTTCATTCACTTGCATCATAAGATACATGAGTTAAAGACAAAAACATTAAGAACCGTTCACCTTTTCTTTTTTTTTTCTTCTTTTTTTTTTTTTTTTTTTTAATGTACTTAAGACATTTATTTCACCTCTAAACACCATGGGGGCTGAGCTATTATTGCTGCTAGAAAATTGTTCATTTTGTTGCTGACCAGAAGGATTGAGAAGTCCTCAGCAGAGCAGTTGGGCATGGTTCTGACAAATAGTCCCATCTTCTTCCTGAATGATACATTGTAACTGTTGAGGAACACTTACATTTTAATCAGTAAAGAAAATGAAATGTCTGACCTTTCCATTTCCTGTGCAAGCTTACAGACAATAGAAAAGATAATTAAAAGTGTGAATTAGAACTTGCAAAACAGTGCCATTTCTCTAGCAAAGAGAAATAGCTGTGTAATAAAGGTCACTTATCAAACAGCTCTAGTTATTAAATCTTTGCATTTAGCACTGAAGTGGTTTCACAGAATCAAAGGTCAAATCATTAAATAACAAAATCAGCCAGAATTAGAAAAGGTCACAACAAAATCTAACTAAAGTAGGTCACAAAACATGATTCTCTTCCACATAATATTTAATTATTTGGAAAATTGCTTACTTTCCAAATTTGACAACTCCCCCACCATTTCCAATGTCTCCACCAAGAGACTGAAATTCCAGCTACGGAACCATTTGTATGGGTGGGTTTCCCAATGGCACAGATCCTGGATCACCAAGTTTCCCAGCCACAGCCCTGCAGATCTGCTGAGGTCCATGTGGGGATGACCTCAGGCCAGGTCTCTGAACCACAAAACAATGTCTGGACAGATCAGACACACGCCAAGCTCTGGTCTCAGCAGAGACTGCCAGATTCACTCCTCAGCTGGACCAAATCCAGCTCAGGACCTCTGCAGATGGAACTTCCACTAATGAAAAGCTGAATTTCTCTTGTGGCTTCTTAGCACTATAGACCGGTGGTGCACTGGAGAGCTCTCTCCAACCACCAACTCTGTTCCACTCTGAATCCCACAACTAATCACGCAGATAGTTAGGAAACTCAGACTAAACTTTCTCAATTGTTACTTTAACAATATGATTGTAATTTTGTAAATTGGACGCAATGCCCATTCACTACATAATGAGGCAATTATTAGCAGCTTGCCACATATTAATTTGCTCCTTTAATGTTGAAACAAATGAGATCTTTTCTTATAATCATCCTATTTGAGTGAATTCTAACAAAGCCGACTGAACAAAGCTCCAGAGAGACTTTCTTTATTTCAATGCCATTTATTCTTCTACTCTTCTTGGATGTCTTTAGAGTTTTAGAGGATACAACATTTATAATGATGCCAATAGGGAATAGATTTTGCCTTTATTCTTCTTGATGTTCTTTTGAGGTCTTTGAAATGAAAGGTACAAGAGAGGCATTAACCGTCTGGCATTGTTTTTATTGCTTTTCTCTACTTTACAAGCAAAAAATGTATTTTAATTTTTCCTGTGTTTCAGTGATTAAACAAGCTGGTTTTATCTACACTTCCTCACTTTCTTCAGACCTCTGACTGGGAGAAAAGACTTGCCAGGCTTCTCTAGGAAAAAATTCAGCACATTAAAAGAAAAAAAAGATAGCACTTGTGTGTTTACCCAGCAAGAACTACCAATTTAGTACAGCACTGTATATAAATTACATTATATTACTAACATCAAGCAATAAAAATAAAAATAATAAAAAAGACAGGTCTGATTACCCTGAGTTTGTGTTTGTGCCTCTTCCCCCCGTGGCAGTATTGTGGGTTTTTTACCTTCAGCAGTATTTTGGTCCTAGCCTTCAGCATTACATCCCAGCAAACACCTCTGTCTTCATAAAATTTAATGTTAAGATTTCATAAAGATTTTAACATTTTGACACTATTTTGAAATAAGCCCAATGTCAACATGCATCCCATTTCCAAATAAATAGAATATGATCTGCTTCTTCATGAGACTGTTCCCGAAACTCAGGTGCCTGGGATATTTTATTTAGAGGAATGTCACTGATATGTACATGAGTTCTAGCAGAAAGTTTTTATATAAATTGAATGAATTGGAAGGGAATGCATAGGAGGCACATAATGGGACTAATCTTACAGCAAGAGCCTGAATAAATAACCATCGTTGAAAGTCTTTCTATATACACTGACCCAGTTGTTACAGAACTGTTTGATTTGCAGCTCCTGTTACAGCTCCTTAAAGGGGCTGTACCAGCCCTTTGCTTAAACAAGTATCTTGTGGATTCCTGATGGCAGTAGTAACAAGAGAGAAAAACAAAGTAAGCTCAGACTTCAAGCAGATGTTGAAATCTGTGTGCCACAGTCACTTGCCCCATCTCCACATTCAACCAGCAAGTGTATTTTTGAAATATTTTAGTCTCCTTTCTCATGGAAAGGAAAAAAAAAACCAAACCAGAACCTCAAACCTTCCAAACACGAACCACAGTGCAAAGTGATGCAGTGTCATCTTTCTCACTTTTGAGACAGCTCCAGACAACTCCATGCCAGCTCCTACCTCTTTCAGGATACAGTAGAGCAAATGCTCACCAGAATGTTGTTGATTTTGCTGCTGCTATTGGGAACAATATAGGCAGCTTTGAAACACAGCAAGAATCAAGTATATCTCATGATACCAACCAAGAGCTGAAAACCAAATGCCTCAAATATACGTGAGAAAACTCTGAGTAGAAAGAGTCAAGTATATGACCTATAAAGAAAAAAAACAGGTATTTTTATGTTTTTACAGTATTTTCCACTACTTTATTACAAGTCAAAAATTGAAAAGTCAAAGATAATACCCCTCATGATAATCTCATAAAACAAAATTTATTAAAACTGAATAAAAGCCAGGTCCAGCTTGATCAAAATATTTTGATTTTCTATTTTTCAAAAATTGTATTTAAATAATTTTCTTAAATGGAGTTAAAATGCTCCTCCAACTGAATGTTTTGCTTTACTATGAAAAGGTGAGGGAATGGCAGTTCACATTAACAAAACAGTCCCTTTCTTTTTTTTTTTTTATTTTTCCTGATTTCCAGCTGAAACTTTATGGAAACTGACACCTTTTAAATAAGCACTAGTATTTTCTTCTGGAATAATAAACTATTGGAAGATTCTTGAGAGCTCTATTGGTAAAAAAGACTTAAAAATAGAAAGATGGCAGTGAGTAAATAAGAATGGGAGAAATTGTTCTGTCTCTGCATGGAGGGATAATGAAGGAAGGAAGCTGCCAGATTCAGTGCTTCAGTACAACAGAAAGACCCAGACAAAGCAGAGCACTGGAGGACTGGTGGTCAACAGCCCTGAAAGGACTTTGGACACTGACAGAGGGCCAGGTGAAGAGAGCTTTGCCCTAAGGCATTTCCTGAAGAATGTGCAGACCTGTCTTGCACGTGCACTCTGGGTCAGTCTGCAGAAGATGCATTTTTGTTTGTGTCTCAGGTGTCTGGCAAACTGTCCTGTCCCTAGGCAGGATGGCAGAAGGGACGTGCTGTTCTTAACATGAATGGATATATCACAAAAGGGGGAGGAAATAAATGGAAAGACACAGAAGAGAAAACAGAAAAAATTTAAGACAACCTACGAAAGGGTAGATTGCAGTTCAGTGTTTAAAATGGAAATGTGTAAGAGGAAGGAGGATTTGAGAAAAAATAAAATACTGATGTATAGCCAAGAAGAAAAACCATGATGTTTGGGAATGCAATCTAGCAAAGAACCAATACTCCTAAAGATATTTGTTAAGTTATAAACTAACTGCTGTGAAGAAAACTTCATCAGACATGTCAATCAAACAACTCAGGATTAGGCAGAGAGAAAAGCTTTTGTCCTTTACACTGCAACTGCCCAAGCAGAAAACAGATAAAAATGGATATGTTCACTCCAGTACGTAGTACTACAGCTTGTTGGTAACCAGAAATCCCGACATCTCTAGGCATGCAGATGTCTACACCTTCAGATCCACATAATTATCACCTCTGAATTGGAGGAAAAGCAGAATACTCTTTGGCACACACACACACACACACACACATATATATATGTATATTAGCAGTAAAATACAAGCACACCCAAGGACATATGTGGAAATGCTCCTGTCAAGCACTGTTGAGGACTGAATTGTTATGGAGGGGAGGAAAACTCCATCATGCACACCCTACACAGCAAGTTCACAAGGTAGGCACTAAAGTAGCATTCACTCTGAAAAACAGCCTATGAAAGAATTAACTTCACAGCTGTACAAAATGGAAAACCAAACAAACTACATTAGTTCTAGAGTATTCCTAACTTCATCCCAAAGGTTTAGCTGATGACCATAAATAACCAGAATGTTTGTGACACTTCATCTATCACCCATTTACAAATACACAGGCTTTAAAATATCATGACTTTGTAATAGTTCAAAAGCCGGGAATTCTTCCAAGCAAATACTGCTTGCTGAATGCTGAATCCACTAAGTCATTTATCTTAACATCCACCACATTGCTCACTTGCCCTCAGTACTACGTGATAACTCTTGAATTTTGTGCACAAAAGTTACTGGAAAAACACAATGTAAACCAGACACTGTCCATCAAACAGCATACACAACTCAGAGCACAACACAACCAGCTGATCCTAACAATGGCACCCCTTTTGTCACTGCTGCAAAACTGTATTTGCTACCAGCAAAACATGTCACTTGATTCAGCAGGTTACTGGTATCATAATATTTAGCTCTAATTTATCTTCTACAATCCTCTGTCTGTATCACATTTCTTTTCTGCTTTTTACATTCAGTAATAAGGAAAATAACAATTGTTTCTTCTCCATACAGACATATTTGCTCAGCAAACAATACGAACCAAAAGGAGGTAAAATGTCACAACTCAAGGAGACATAAAAGGGGCGAACATTCTGTTAGCACATGGGCTGAATAGCGAATGAATCTCAGTATGAAAGGACAAAAACAATTTTTCACACCCAATAACGTGTGTGGCAGCAGAGCAGAGGTAACATGTAACACATAATCCTTCCTTACAGAGCAGACTCTATAATGACATCCTTGAAATCAACCAAGGCCAAGAGAACTTTCTCCACAAAAACTATTTTTTTCTTTGCAAGAAATAGTAAGTACCTCTGCAAAAAAATTAATGAGAATTCCTACCATGAAGATGTCTACTGGAAGACTACGTCTAAGGAATTCTCTGTCACGTATGGAAAACATGGGTTTCTCTAACCGCTGACTTTAATTTGTATTTATTATAAATACCCACAGATGGCGGTAAAGTATATAATGTGTACAGCAGATTTGTTCCAAGTTTGCTTTCTCTAATAACCTCCTATTATCAGCACTCACCATTAATCATGGACCATTATCTAGGAACTTAGTTGGCTGAATCACAGACACAGTAATGCCTGTTAGGCCTCTAATCTAAATACATTTGAAAAAATTAGACTCACAAATAAACTAGGGGACTTCTAATACAAAGTTCACATCTCATTTCAGGTCAATTTATTTGGGATTTGATATGGGGAATCAATATCAAGGTAAGCAGCAAAAACTGTCAGAAAAATGACCTTGTATTAACCCCCCACCCTTCTTTTCCACGCAAACCCACCTAACAGGCTGGAAGCCTAACGTCTAATTTATTTTGGTTCCATGCTGTCTAGACCTATTATTTAATTTTGTCTCTCTTGGTGGTCTATCTGTCAAATTATTTGTATGCATGGAAGGAAAATGATAAGCTAAAATGCTAATTATCCATTTTTCTGAAATTAAAAAAAAAATATCCATGCCAGGAATACGAATAAGGTTTATTACAATAGCATTAAAACCAGTGGCATTTTTCATTTGACAAAATAAGCCTTAAGAAGCTTTCTAAGTCCAGTGTTTTTAATTGCAGGATGCCTTATCTAAAAGAGAATACACAGTTGCTTCTGGCCACATTCATTTACTTTCCCCTCACTGGCACATTGCGAATATTTGCAGTACCACTCTATGGCTGTCATCTGTAAAAACACTTAAAATTTTCTCTAAAAATATAATTTCAGGTTAAAATTTCACTTAGTGTTAGTCCAAAAATTTAATTGTTTTAAATATCTTTTATTTTAAGATCATAAAATCATTTCAGTTGCAGAAAGATACCAGGTTAAATCATCATCTTGTCAGACACCTGAAATTTCAAACACTGTGGCAATGGGCACTAGGGCAAAAATTTCAATTGGATTGGACAATTCTGCTTAAATAATTAGATAGATGCGTTCTACATTTTTTTAAGTCATTAATGAAAGCTGTTGAAGCATAGCTGCATATTTTAAAATTTTGAACTTAAAGGTCTGTTTCAAAAGAAAAAATCATTCTACATATACTCTCTTCTGATTGCTTTTACATCATTGCCTTGGTGTAAGGCATGTCCACAAACCACTTTTTAACCAGTGCAGATTTCATGCAGACAACAGTTTGTATCATGGGCTACCAATACCTGCAATAACTCGGTAAGTGGAAACCAGAGTGAAAACCGTTGGGGTTAAATGACTTGTAAATAACTCAAAGATCCTTCTGTGTTGGTTCTCCTTACTCACGGAGCTCACAGCGCAGCTTCTGCTCCTGCCACACCCCAAACCAGCCCCACTTACCCTCACTTAAAAGCCTTTACTGAAGAAAAGCCCCTGAGCTCAGGCAGGCCTGAGGTGCTGAATAACACACACACACACACACACACACAGAAATGAGGTGGTAAGTTACAAGGTGAAACATGCTAGAAGCAATTGCAAAACAAAATCTTATTAAAAGATGAGAATAATAAACCCTACCAATCTTTTCTCCACTATATAGTCTGGCCTGACTGTGACATAGTTGCAAGATATAAACAACACTACTTCCAAAGTGGATGTTTATAATCATATAGCTCTTCTGCCTATAATTTAAATTTTTTTAAGAAATTAGTTTTTAGTCTTTCATACATCTTCAAAAGAAAAATACCACTGTAAGGTATCTATACACTGACTTTCTGGGTAAATCCAAAGCACATTCATTGCCTGCATTAGAGTTAAAAGTAAAACTCACATGGACATGACCAAAGACTTCATGGAGACTTCACCTAACATAGGAATTTTGGGAAGAGAAATTTGGATTTGCAGTTCATGAATGGACAAGATTACAAGATCATAGTGCTGCTCCTTTGCCTGGGCAGCAGCAGAGGCCTTTCAGCTGTGATTCTGTTTCAACCCATGAAAAGGATGCAGAGTATTTTCTTGGTATAAGTTATCTACTCACAAAGCCAGAATAGAGTGCTCCTTCTTTGTGTGTGAGCACACATACTGGTGTTCTGGGCTGGGTACACTTCCCTGGTTACTAGTGAAACTATTCCCTGTCCCAAGTCTGCCTCTGGGATGGAAGCCTTGGAGGCCATGTGAGCTTCCATGCTGGCATCAGATTCTACATTTGCACTCTACTTGTGAGTGCAGTTTGTGTAGGTTTTTTTGTTTTGTTTTTAGACTGTTGAGTGTAATGTAGCTTGTGATTCCTAATGTTTCCAAGGACTGTAGTGACAGCAGGATCTTTGAAACTTGAAAAGCAATCTTAAAGGTCAACACCTAAGCTCATCAGTGGCTCTAACTCACACTGATCCAGCAATGACTATCACAGCTCTGACAAAACAGATTCTTGGGAACAGCAATATGAGAAAGAAAATCAGTGCCCTCTGATAGCATCTGCCTGCTGTGGCTTGCTGGCACTATGAATATGGCAAAATACATCTCAGCTGAGGGCCTAGAAAGGGCAGAGATAATGGAATACTGATAACTGCCTTCTAAGCAAACAAGTTGTGCCTCTCCTTTCCTCCTCCTTCTGGAGCAATGCTGCTCCACGCTACAGGCTCTGTTGCACCTCAATCTATCAACAGCTCACAACTGCACACTGGGAACTGGAGAGGGTAAGTTCCACCTCACTGCCACAAAGCTGGTAAGAGGACCTACGGGATGCAGCTGAGTAAAAAAGAAAATCCACTGAAGTCACATAATTATAAAATAATCATCCAAAGGAAATGTCCAGGTGTCCAGGTTGCAGCCTATGCTGAGGAAAAGCACAGAAATAACATATCTTCATTTCTATGGACACTACAGAATGGAAAACGTTTCCATACTCAGGTTAGTTCTATGTTCTCCTCTGCTTAGGGACTTCAAAAAAAGCGCATACATGTGCATATGTATTAACAGCACCAAAAGGAGCAAGAGAGAGAGATGGAAGGTTTAGATTCTGTATTAATTTAATTCCAAGAAAATATTTACAAAGCAAATGTGCAAGTTTTGGCATCCCTTTTCTCTGAGTCATACGACTGAAGAATTATAGATGCAGCACGAAGAAGTTTGTGTGTGTGTGTGTGTTTGTGTGTGTGTCTGTGTTCTGCTACCCCATCATACATGGTGTCACACATTCACAGTGTTCTCATGGCTAAAAAAGACCAAGGCAGATGAGCCAAGGAAAAAGTACTGATGGACTATATATATCCCATTAAAAAATAATCTTTTTTTTTCAAAGAATGCACTTTTGTGACAGAGGGCAATCAAGCTTTGGAATGGGTGCCCAAAGGATTCTAGGGTCTTTGTTCCCAGAGATTTTCAAAGCTTGAAGAGGCACAGACCTGACCTAACCTTGATGTTAGTCCTATTTATAGGTGATATTGGACAAGATAGTCTCCAGAGGTTATTTCCAACATACATTTTTCAGTAATTCCATAGTTCTATCACTTGGAAGACCCAAGGGGAAGCTCAATGAATTTTAATGAAAAAGACAGCACACATTTTTAATAACAAGGACTATTCAATGTGGTGGGGAATCCCAAAGAAATAAAAGAACTCAAAACAACTACAAAATATTGAAAATTGAATAATTAGTGAACAATTTTCTTTTGTTCCCACTGTCACATCTACCCTAGTTTATAGCATTTGAGGACCTGCCTCACTAAAAAAAGTAGCCCCGCTATCATCAACCTTAACGTTCTCTGGATTAAAATAAAATAGCTAACCTGAAGATCAACTTAAGAAGCCAAAAAAAAAAAAATAATTTAAAGACATGAAAAAAAATTGTCTATTCTCGGTTCTTTTTACTTCCTGTCACACACATAATCACACAAAATACTGCAGGAGAGAGAAACATTCCTAAAATTAAAATGGGCTAAAGATTTGAGCTGCATGTCATATGAGAATGCTGCACAGAACCTACACCTAATAAATCTTACTCCAGATAAAATATTATTAGGCACAGTTACAGGACTGGAATCCAGAATGGCCTGAGATCATATGCACAAGTTTGTTCCAGCTGGTTGTGGCACAGGGTATGGGCAGAACAACACAGTGCAATTTCCCTCCTGGCATGTGTGAACCAGCACCGGGACTGCTGAACTGGCTGTATCCAAGAGTTTAGGTTCATTACTTTGTAGGGAATTTGTAGAGAAAGCAAAGTTTAGTTCAGTCCTCCTCACAGGCATTCTTTCTAAGGCTGTTAGCAGTGAATACAAGGTAATAAATGCCACGCCATACCTGGAGACCAATGCTGGGAGTTTTTGTTACTCCTTTTAGCCCTGCTAACTACCAGTGGTGCCTTCTTCACCAGTACTGGAACACAGCTGAGATGCAGAAGTGGTGGCTCAAAAGGACTCCGGGGAGAAAAGGGGTAAAAAGAAAGAAAAAACCCCACTGATCCAGAATGAATAGGTCTTTTGCAGAACAGAAATCTAAACTGCTTCCATGTGCTTGTGTCCACTGCGACAGAGGAGAAGGATGAGGAGGAGAGGTATGTTCTAAGAAATCAAATGCACATTACATTCCAGAAAAATGGGGAAAACTCCCACACAATCAGACCTTCAAAATTCCAACTATCTAACAGCAGAATTATAGTGGCTACGAAATGTAGGATACTGAAAAACCAATTTTGAAAAAGTGTATCATAGGTAAATACTGTACTTATCCCGTCCTCTTGGAATAACCTCACTGCAGCAGCAGAACAATTGCTGACTCTGTCACAAGACCCCTGCTAAAATCCTGCAGACCCTGTTTTTCAAAAGAGCAATAATTAAAAAATAAATTCCTGTGGTGCTTTTCCTCTATAAGCCCTGTTTATGAATTCATAGCACAGCATGAAGGTTATTAAAATCCCATATGTGAGAACCACACACGGCACAAGGAGATATGAATTGGCATTCCACAGAGATAATGCTATCTAATGGGCAAAACAGGGAGCACAGCTTCATTCTTCTTCAGAGTACATTTGGAGAGGGCAAAGCATCTGGCTGCTGCTCATGGATAGCTGACCAGACACAAGACATCTCTTCTTCTTACCTGTTGATTAGCAAGTTAAATGTGAAGAGCATGGCTGTTATCTTGCCTTAATATTCCCAGGACAGCCTTCTACCCACAAACCATTCAATGTGGGGGGATTAAATGCTGTTTGGGGTGACCCAGATGCAGTGACTATTACACACATTGCTGTTTACTTCCACATCCACACATTTCAAATCAAAATGTAATTAACTGTGGAGATAACCAATACACTTCGCAAATTAATTCCAGACTACTGCCTATCCAATAATAAAATTATTTTCCCAAAAATATTAATTTATTTCCCATTTTATTGTTGAAACAAAACAGTAAATGCTGTGCTTTATTTAAATGCCAAAACTGTTTTCATCCAACATAGCACAGAGCTATTTTGAACATCAGCAGCAGCTGGAAAAACTTCAAGAAAAAGCCAGAACAACTGTTTTTGAAAAAAGGTTTATGAAAAAAACCCCAAACTGACAAAGTATAGACACACACAAAAAATCTTTCTCAGTTTTCAAATACTCTGAAATTTTCATTAAAGAGAAAGCAGTCCATGGTTCTAAAATCCTTCAGTCAAATTTAATGCATAAAACATACTCTACTTAAGGACACTGATCAAAGGTTTGTAAGGCTGTTTCTCTGCCTTGCATGTATGATCAATCAGCCATCAGCAGTGAGACCACAGGTGTCTGATGGGAGTCATCACTAATGGCAGAGATGGAAAGCACTCCAAAACAGGAAAGGCAGGATCTGCCATGAAGCAACAGGAGACAAAACCATCTTCTAGTAGGATTAAAATCCATGTGCTTGCTTGGTACTCTGCTATATTGCTGAGGAAGGGTCTCCTTCTCATCTGTATCCCTGTGATCACGCAGTGCTGCTCAGTCCTCGCACTTGAAATACCATTGCTAAAATTCAGAACTTGGATGAGAGCTGTGAAACTTGCATGCAGATATGAACTTTCTCTAATTTCAGGCCTGTTCACACTCAGGATTCTCATTTATACCAATTATACACTCTTTCAGCAGCACCTTCCAATCTTGTCTCTATCTGATAGGCCCCATCATGATATTACACTATTGGCTTCAGCTGTTGGATCCTACTTACATGCCACAATCAACATCACTGTCAGAAATTATAACTTCTGTCAGTATTTTAGAGATGCAAAGGAGGGAAGACAGTGAAAACAAATTAAGTTTCATAACTAAAATGAAAAATCATTTCCCTTTAATGACTCCTGTCTTCCATACTGTCTTTCTTTATGCATGAGACAATTTGACTTGGGATTTGATCCCTGAATAGGCTTAGCTACAGACTTTGGAACAAGAAACCCACAATGAGAAATACATAAGACATAACAATAAAATTCTGTAGCATGCCATGCCGAATAGAGATGGTTATCCTTCCAATCACCCTCACAACTAAAGCTACAGTCAGGTATTTAATACTGCTCCACAAGCAAGAGCTCTCTCCCTTCATCTTCCTCCACTTCATTTCTGCCAAGTCACAGAACAAAATAAATATCCAACAGAAAAAAAAATCTTCTATCAGTCTTTTGAATACTTTTGGGAGAGAAATCACTTAGAAGTGATGTGTCAGGGCACTTTGTCTACTTCTTCCTCTCCCCTTCTCAGTCGAAGGACGGTATTAAAAAAGCAAAAGCACTTATAAGTGCTGTTTGGGGCATAAAATTCCCTGCTATCCATCTCTCACTAGAAAAAAATTTGAAAAGAAAAGCACTTAGAAGTCTCTTTTTGTCTACATCTACATTATTCCTTTTCTCGGATGTGTTTTGAAATAAAAAGAGAAATGAAATGCTATTTTCACTGTTTTGAAGTTCAGATCAGGCACATATCCTCTAATTTCTTCCATTTGCTTTTGCTCTGTAACAAATATCGGTTTTGGTGTATACTGCATTTCATTTTCATTCCATTTTTTAATCTCAACATCCCCTCCCAATTCAAGTAATGAGATTATGATGCTATAATCTTATTCTGAGCATGACCTTTGATTTCTACGGATTTCTTTTCCAACAAAGATACATCCGTTCTGCTGGCCAGATGTCAGCAATATAAATGTTTAGCTAATTTAATTGATGCTTTAACTTTCTAAAGTGGGGCAGCCTTCAGTGACAATGGCAGTCATCTCCAGAGCTACAAGTCACAAATGTGTGCTCAGTGGCAGCAAAATCATCAATACAGGTTTTAGTAACTAAAAGAGAGAACATAATCCTGAGACATACATAAAGGGTTTTGAAATTATCTTTTCACTCCATTCAGCAGCACTGATAGTAAATTTAGTCTGGGCATTCGACTTCAGCACAGATTGGATCTGCTGCTTAAAGGCCAGAAAAAGCAAAAAGAATAATCCATGCCCTAGAAAAATTAACCAGCAATGGAAGAACTGGGTTAGTGCAGAGACGAGAAAATGGAGGATATGTGATAAATGTTTCCAAATATGTAAAATATGCTGCAGAGGATTCTTCACGTCTGTTCTATATTAGCAGGGTGGTAGCTAGATTTGGGTTAGACTTTAAGCAGCTTTCTACATGAAAACGTAGCTATAAACAATCTTGCCAGGGGCACAGTTACAAACCTGCTAACTCCGGAAGTCCTTTCTTAACCTATTTTCAGTAATTCTGTGAATTTTAGCAAGTTGATGTGCACACAGCACTTCACAACTTAGCCTTCCTGGGTGACACTAAAGAAAGAAGATAATGTTCTATGCTGCAGTCTCTAGCTCAGCATTGAACTCTGCACTACATGGAAAAGTAGCTATCCGGGGATCCTTTAGCAAAAAGGCACCAGGGCAGATGTGTGTGTATGGATGAAGTCATGTTCTAATCCAGTAAAGCACCCTGCAATTTGACAAACCTTAATCCCCAGACAGAGAAATCAGTAAAATGAGAACAGATCAGGTTATCCATAATGCAGCAGCAGCAAGGGCAACAGCTTCCAACTTTTCAAAAATCAAGAATATTTTCCTAATTATTAATGGTTGTTTTAGTACAGTGTCATTGTGCTTCTGATTTTCAAGTTCAAGCTTCAGCAAAATGAAACTGAAATACAAATATTCGCTAGCCCATCGCCTTTTATGATTTATGCTGACATCCTGCTTAAATGCAATAGAAGAATTGAAATCAACCATTCTTTCCTGTAAATCTATTCAAATGTTACCTGAAGCATTCCTAACAAACCCCTGTTTCTTCACAACAGTAGATATGAAGCTGTCTTTGTGTAAAAGCTGTATTCCTTCTTAGTTTGTGATAGCTCTAGACTTGCCATCCTTTTTTTTTTTTCAGTAAAAAGAATAGGAGTAATTGTGGAATAAAGTACCACTCATCGTGAGTAAAGATGTCAAATTCTTTTCTATTGTAAGCTCTCTCAAATGATAAGCAATTAGACCCTGCTTTCAAGGTTGCTTAAATAAATAATATTTTGTATGAGTTACTTTTAAAAAAGCTGCCCGATGTACATATCACAGTCTGTAATAGTGATATGTCTACACTGTGGTGTTGAATGTGTATTTAAAGAATAAGAATTTCTGTAAGTGCAAAAAATGTTGCTTTTAAAGTCAGTCTGAGGGTGTGCATTTTCACATGTTTCTGATCAGCTCTTCACTGACACTTTTCCAAAGTCTTTGCCATATTGTTAGCAACATCTTCATATATAGCTGCCAGTGGAAAATGAATCAGATGCCACAAATTACTCAAGGGCAATGAAGCCCTGAAGGAACCTTCTGCAGAAAGTTTCTGACTACAGAGCATAAGCCTGCTGTGCTCTAAAGTTCCTTGGTGGAATTCCCCTGTGAAGGCAAACATATGTTTGTTTTCTGCAGAGACAGCCTACATGTCCTACGGTAAAGAAATACTATTTTGTGGCTACTATCTTTGATAAAGAAGACAACAGAAAAGCACTTATGAATGTTTTAAAGCCATTGCTAAGTGAAGCAGTCTACTGGCCTAGGAAGAACCCACAGGTTAAATTTGCATTTCTTGTGTTGCCTGATACCAAGCTCTTGCAAGTGTATATGCTAACCAAGCAATTGTATCACTTGTAAAAACAGGTATGGGGTTCCACAGGCAATAACCCTTGAGAGAACACAACTGTATTGGGTGGAATCTCTGATGCCCACCATGAATCACAGGGGTCTCGTGATTCGTGACTTTCAGTGTATCATCAAACAAAACCCACCACTTGTGGAAATGCCACGTAGAGATCCTGCTACAGCAGATTTCCACATCCATCACTACAGCTGAACTTGTCCAGAGAACTCCAGGCTGGCCTCAACATTTGCAAATCAGTTAAAGTGCTGAATGACTCCCTCTGACAGAGATCAGTCTGTTTACAACAGTTCCTGCATGGGGAGCAAACACTGCACTCACACAGAGCTCACTGGAAACAGAACCACGTGCACACGGCTACACAGCGAGGGCCCAGCTACAATGGGAAGGAGAGGTTATAAGGCAAAATAACAACTGCAGGCTTCAGAAAGACAGACTGTAAATGCTGATGTGCTTCAATTACTGGCATTGGATGTGAGAATCAGATTCTCAATTTTTTTATGTGTGCTTTGACTTTACATTTGTAAATATTAAATGTAACAGAACAAGGTCACTCTGTTCTGCACAAAGATGCTGACATTTTCTCCAAGATGCAGCCTTTATACCACTATTTTATTTATTTACTTATTTCTTCAGCAGCATTATTCCTATGACCAGAATTTGTAACACTGATAATTAAAAAAAAAATGTCCAAAACCCACACCCAAGTTTGTATGAATCTAATAATGCAGACAAAGGAAAAGGAAGAAAGGACTTCATTCTCCATTAACACTACTATAAACCTGAAGTTCTGGGTAAGTCATTTATGCCAGTGGCAGAAATGAGACACCTGCACTGTGAATTGCAAACCACTACAGAGAGATCTGAACAAAGGAAGGTAAGAGACTGCACAAATTTCTGCTGAAAAACTGCTGTGCTGAAGGGAGATGCTGCTTCTGGTATAAAACTGTACTTTTTACTTTTGTCCTTTCTGCTGAGCACAAAAATATCAATTCTGTTCCCCAAAATCACGATACATGAGAAACAATAATGAATACAGATATTCTTCAAACCCAGATGGATTTCTTTTAAAACACCTTTATCATAAGCAAGTGATATTGTTAAAGGGCTGTGTAAAAGTACAGATGAGTGGTAATTAGGAGGGTAATGAAACAACACCGGTGAAGAAGCAATAAACAGCACGGAGTGGAAAAGATCTGTCTGTGGGTGCATTTTCAAATTTAGGAGTCTGAACTTTGGCAACCATATCCATTTCTGGACTGGTGGAGTGGCCATTGGGGTTACTTCTGATACCAAGTAATTTCTCAAAGAAACATAAATTTTTCTAGTCTTGGAGCAAATGCATAACAAATGTCATGTAACTCACACTCTTTTGGACTCTAAGCCTAGTAGTGTCACCTTAAATGGCACTTCCTTCTGAATACGCCTCTCACAATCAGTAGCATTATCCCTAGAGTGAGCTATTGCTTATGTCCATTAGATCCAAAATACTGCAGTTTGAGGCAACATTCATTTTCATGCAGTTTTATTTGTGCTGTGTAACATTTGCTCTCTCCTGTAGGGAGAATCCACAGACAGATGCAGAGACGAGGGAATGGGAATAGAAGTTTAATAAGGCAGAAGGTAGGCAGGGATGGCAGGGCCCATGAGGGGCCAAAGTCTCAAAGACAGTTAGCAATATATAGCAATATTTACCTTGTGGATCCTGGCTCAGGGGAGCAAGTCTGAATTGACAGCTTTAAGTGCCAAGAGAAAGAATTCATCCTCTTCAAAGATCTGGTACAAATACCTGACTGGGGTGGGTGAGAGTTAAAGTGAAACCAAACTCTTCTCAGTGATAGCCAGTGACAGGACAAAATACAATGTGCGCAAACAAAAATACAGGAAATTGCAGTCAAACATGCAAAAAATTTTTCAATTGCAGGGATGGCTGAGCGCTGGAACAGGTTGCCCAAAGGTGCTGGGAAGTCACCATCCCTGGAGGCATTCAAGCACTACTGGAGAGATCCTTGAACAATCTGCTCGAGCTGACTCTGCTTGAGGATGAAGGTTGGACTAGACGATCTCCAGAGCCTCCAAATCCAGAGGCAAATACAACTATCAACCCCAGCTGAGCTGTGCTCATGGGAAAGATCACTCATCAGAGTTTTTGTGGGTTTTTTTTAAAAGAGAAAGACTATGTGCAAAAAAACCCTCTTGCTGTTCAGCAAAGAAAAAGGTGTAAGGCTAGACATTTTTTTCTGGATCTCAAAAACTGATTTGATACTGCTTCATCTAACAGATTGATTTCTAAAGTGGGAAAGCATGGCATTGAAAAAGACAGAAAACAGAGCCGGTTATAAATCTTTCCATAGACAAGGAAACAAGGATGTCTATAAAAGGAACATTTCAAGGTTTTGCTGTAGAGAATGTGTAGTGCCATATGTGTACCTACTAGAACCACTTGAGCTTTTTTTATACCATTTTTTGCCATTACAAAGAAAATAAATCAGTGCACCTAACGTAAGTAAAACACAAAAATAGAAATGTGTAGTACAATTTTTCTGCTAAGGAGAAAGAAATGAACTTGCAACCTTCCATGCTACCCAGCGGGCCTTTCTTACACCTAATGGAATAATTTCCAGCCTCACATGTATTTTCTGTCAATGACAGACAATATATATATCTTAGATATGCAAATAGCATGTAGGCTTTTTTTAAAAAGCCTTCACTATATATTTTTGTCTCTGCTAAATGTATTTTATTGCTTTTATTCTTTTCATAAATCTAGTAATAAGCTGTACAGAGAGTTGAAGAGAAAGATTTAGGTCCAAAAGAGGTGATCTCAATTGGCTGCTTTTAAATGCAGGACTATAGAGAGCTGAAATCATAGTTCTGGGACAAAATGTCAGCAAGCTCTGTGCAATCACTACACAAGACTGGCAAAGTATTATAGTGTCAAAACTCAAACATTCTTTTATCCACAGTGTAGATAGTGACACCAAATTACACCAAAACAAGGAAGAATGAGGGACAGCAGTTCATACAGATTGACTTCTGTTATTTTGTATGGTTGCTCTGGTTTGGTTTTATTGGTTTTGTTGGGGTTTTTTAAAATTATGTATAGGTATCAGCCCATGTTCCAAGAAACCAACCAAGGAATCATAATCTGTAAACACCCCACATATCCAGGTTCATTTTGAAAGATTTAACCCATGTTTTCCAAAAGGGCTCAGAAAGAACGGTACGGTGAAGAGCAAGCTTCTGAGATGGAATGGTAGTAAAAATCACATAGACTAAATGATAAAAAGAAGGAATGAACAGTACAATACCCAGAACAAGGAAAGGATTTGAAGGTTACAATAAATTATACACTAAAGCCACCTGTACTATTTTCAATTGATGTCACTTTCTGAAACCATCACAGAGCAGGACCATGTTACAAATACTTTAGTGAGCACCCTGAGCTGCTATTCGCAAGAAGGAAGCTTACTGTGGATGAAAAATACAGCAGGAAATCAACCAAAATCATGGGTTCCTGTGAGAGAGGCAAATTGTTAAAAAGAAAAAAAATAAAAAGAGGAATGAAAGAGAATTCAGGCAATACTTATGTAGTATAAATGTCTCCTAGCTTCACTGCCTTCAGTGTACATGCATTAATTATCTCCTCTTAAAATTTTTATCTATTAAAAATTGGAGGTAATTCAGCCAATACAGAATTTAGCATGTGCTTAAATGCTTTGGAATCTATTCCAAAACGTATGAAAAATCAATATTTTTATCTGGCTTAGGATGAGGCCTCTGTTAAATAAATCTGGGGCTAAGCATGAGCTGAGGTGTTTTGCTAAACAAGTATCAGAGAGAAATAAAGATCTCACTGAGGTCATTCCTATCTGTCTAAGCAGTTAAATGCTACTAGTCCATCTGAGACCGCAAGTTGTAAACAGAGTAAGGTGGAAGCATTTGGACACTACAAGACCAGCTTCTTGAAGAATCCTAAGTGTAGCAGCAGATGATACTATAAGTCCTGGATAGGTATTGGGCTTGACCTGTCATCCTTGCTTGTTATCATCTGACTATCTTTGTTCTCTGTGTTTCTGATTTTAATTCACATGAACAGGGAGTGACAGGAAAAAGTGACTCTACAAATCCTTAACTAGAAAAAATGGGTCACAACATTCAGCCATGGAGCTCAAAGTAACAATGGTTCAGAAAAACTTCTGTAGTTTGCATAAATGCCATGACTGTCAGAGCCCACACCAGCCTAAGTCTCAACAAAATACTCCAAAAGGCTTCACAATATGAAGCTATGCTATAATCTAATTCATTGCCAAATTATTTCCACACAGTTTCTAAAAGAAAGAAGTTTATAAGAATAGAAAGCTTGGTATAAGTCTGGTAAAATTGATATGAAAACTGTAATGAAAAAGTAAATATAATGTCAGAGTTAGCCATCTATTTTCACTACAACTTGAGATATTTTGTGAAAGGCTAGAATTCCCGAATGCTAAACAATCAAAAGAAAAAGATACAACTAAAGACAATACCAATGGAAGACTGAAATAAATATTAAGTTCCAGGTGCAAATAAAAAGGTCACTTGCAACTTATTTTCCAACATAAAACCGAAGTTATACTATGCTTTTTTTGTTCCATTACTTGCCTAAAATCCATTTCCTCAAAGGAGAAAAAAATCCCTTCTTTCCTGTGAATCAATGTTTAATTATAGCACATTTGACTCAGAGTCCAAGAACTGGTTCTGCAAAAAAATACAAATAGTGCTTTAAAGATGATGTCTCCATGGCTTGACACATAATGTAGACACCTTCATTCGTGATTTCTTGTCACCATAATGAAAACTTTTTATTTCAGGTAAAAGCTTAGAAAAGGGAAAGAAACGAATTGAGTTGTAAGTATCTAGACAGGGCAAGGTGGAAAAAGACTCAGTTTTTCAGGTTTTCTAATCCTGAATCTATCACCTGGGTGTGTATTTTGATGCCATTACTAATGCTGAAGACTACCTGACAACATCAGCGGTCCCTTTGGCATGAAGACAGATTTAGCATGAGTAGAAATGTAGGAATGTAGTTTTCCAGGAAACGAGACTGCTTTAACTCTGCAAGTTCTTAGGGACAGCCATTGCAGGTGGATGGGCACCGGTGCAAAGGAGGTGCCTTCAGGAATGGATGCTGACAAAGGTGGCTCTCACTCACCCCATGTCCCCCCTTTTGCTCTCTGCTCTCTCAGGTGGGCAGAGGGTGTCTGACAACAGCAGTTGAGACATCCAGGCATCTCCCCTCTGCCAGGAAGCACAGAGAACACAGCCCTTGCTCAACTCCTGGCCATATTCCTACTCAAGAGAGGCCGTATTTCAGAATACTGGAGTCCTACTTCAGGTAGAGCACTTACAGTGTAATTGTGGTGAAATAGCTCAGGAGAGCAGCACCACTGGAGCGTTGAAATAATTTATTTGCATGCACAAGACAAAAGATCTCAATAAAGCTTATTTACTTTCCTGTCCCTTATTTTCCTTTCCCAGTCTCTCAATTTTTCCACTTCTGTGTTTATTGTTTATCTGTGATATTCTGAAAAGTTCCACATCACACAGGCAGGTAATGCCAAGTAGAAAGCTGCACTTGAGAACCAAAGTATCTCACTGCAGATCATAATTTTCCAGAAGAAGTGGGCGAAATAAAATAATTGTTTTAAATTATGGCCACAGCTAAAGACTACTCACACCCCAGGGAGAAGAGTCTTATGAACACAAGTCTCATTAAACGTTGCTTCATCCTGATCATCATCAGCCGTGAAGGCCTAGAAATAACATAACATAGTGAGCAGGAAAACAGACTGCACTGAAAACATAACTAACTTCTTAAAAATAATTAAGCAAAGAAAACAAATTCATTACCACTGACGTAAACCTTTCAAAGCTCTGGCAGCCTGAGGTTTCCTGCTCTGCAGCATGATATCCAAGGTTCATTGCAAACCCCTGTTTACCCAACTGCATTTCTCAGTAGTTCTACCTAATTAACAGTTTGGCAATGAAGGAGGCAATGGGGGAGCGTATATATGTAAATACACCAAAAATATGCTAGGGAACATTAAATGTGTAAAATCAAGCACTGAAAATTTAGGGAAGTGTCAGAATTAGAGTTGCTGTGCAGCCCTAATTGGGCAACCTTGTGTGCATGCATTATGATACTATCTTTAATTACCCAGCCACCTACTATTTTTTCCACTGGACCCCTGCCTGCACTGACTGACATAATGAGCAGCTACTCAATGCCTTTGTTTTCTTGTTATTAGTCAATGTGTCCCCATGCCTCATTTATTGAGCATTATTCACACCCTGCTCTGAGACTTATTAATTTCTGCCTGGGCTGTCATTCAGTACTTACAGTAGCTCCTCCCTTCTCAAATACCATTCTAAAGAGAGACAGGAAAAGATTGTGTTAGCCCTCTTCAACAGAACATGTCTGAGAAATTTAAGAGAACGTTATAATTTAAATTAAAAAGAATGCACTCACTGGCACACAGAACCTGGAGCAATTAGAATTCTTCGGTAATTTATATGTTCAAATAATTTTCATTGACTTGAGATATCTCCGTGAAAGATCAGTGCTTCATAAATCAGACCCAAAGGTCTCAAACTAAGCATTCAGAAAGTAAACACACACAATTAGTAAAAACATGGCTTGATTAGATTGGAATCAAATGGGAAATTCTTTAACAGAGGCAAGAATAGAATCTAGCATTGATGCTTGACCGTGACAGCCTTGCCTTCCATTTCTGTAGTGTCCCAACTCCTTCACACCTTTTCATTCCTTCAGCAAATGAGCCAGTAGTTCCAGCAACTTTATACATTCCCACCCAGCACCAGAAATGGTAACGTCTGGACAATGAATGAGGCTGAAGTCGTCCCACTCTGCACAGCCATGAATACATCAAAGAAGTCTGAGTCAAAAGTGGACAGCTGACTTTATTTACGGCATTCCCCAGTTCCTGAACCTTGACTTTGCAACCCTACTAGTATCATGTCAGCTTCAAAGGTACATAAGCATATAAAAAAAGCCAAGAAATCTGCCCACAGCATGAGAGTGACACCTCTGTTGTCCATGGCAGGGCCAGAACCTGCCTATCCTCCACACAGATTTCAGACAGTTGAACTCACACAGCAGTAATGGCAGCAGCAGAACACCACTCTCTACTTCAGTAGCCACACTATTTTTCCTTTTTAATTATAATGTCATGATTGTTATTGGAAAAATATTTTTCCAACTAGCTCTAGTAAAAATATTTCTCCCTGACCAAATAATATGTTATTAAGAAATAAAATATTCATATTAAAGAAGCACCCAAAATTTCACATCTAACAGATAGCCATGTTCCAAAATTCATTATGTAAACTAATTAAGTGGTATTTATCAAGACTATGTTCTAAACTGCTTTTTGTGTCTTTCACACACCAATTTTCCTTTTGGCAATACAAGTTATTCCCTTGACATACAAGCCCACCAGCCCAGAAGCATGGCAAAATAAAAATCTGGAGTTTTGGACTCAGGAAGTCTGAGTTGTGGTCTGGCCTGCTCCTGACCTGCTTTATGTCTCAGGTAAATGACAACCTCAAGGTCTCACTTTTCCAATCTGCAAAACAGAACTGCATTGCTATGGTAGCGTCACTGAAAAAAAGCCTCCCCACCTCAAACCTCTCCACATGTAACACTGTTTATGAAGGTGAAGTATTCACCATGGTCCATTTAGTTAGAGAATTATCATGCATCCTACAAGAGCCCTATCTGCTCCCTGAACATGGGGATCAGTGGAACTACGCCTCCAACCTTCCAGGTGTTCCCTGCAGGGACTGGGGAACAGACAGGCAGATCAGTTCCAGGGAAGCACAGCAGGGGAAATCTGAGGTATTGGCATGTGCTCCATCAGTCAAATTTAAAATTAATTAAAATTTCTTTTTGCAAAGTCCTCTTAACTTGATATAGATTTAGCTACCGGTCAGCTCCAGACATTATGCAAGTAAATACAAAGTTCTTATAACAGCATGATGGATAATGCCTTTCTCAGGTGCTCACTTTCTGTGCACAGCAGGTGCTGAGAACTGAAAATTTAAAATATTTAAATCTAAAAATCTATGCAAATATATGTTCTAGAGGAATGATTTCAACTAAGTATTCAAAAGTATAAAGAGGCCATCTCACTGCTAGTAAAACATAATTAGCAAGTGACATAGCTGTTATTTATTTATATTTCTTTTGTACCAACACTAGAGGAACTGCAGCAAAAAAAATTATAATCAGCAAAAATCTTTTCTGATGACAGGTGTTTTCTCCTATTAGCTCTGCAAAACATATGAATCCTGAAAGAATGATATTTCCTTTCAGTTTTGTCTAGCAGTGTGTATAAATAAAAACGTTAACTGCCAGGACATAATTTTCAGTATGCTTGTCTTACTTCAGATGTGTGTTTTCTGTTTGGAGCACAGCTGTTCATATTTCCCAACATGAGCTTCAGTGCTGTAAATATCTTCTCTATTGAGGGCTACATTCCTAAACTACTGCACAGGGGCCACATGCACAAATTGTGTTAGTGCTAATGTAAGCTGTGTGCATGCAAATCCATGCACAGCACTTAGAAAACGTGGACCATGGACCTTGACCCCAATGCTTTGCCACTGAACCAGAATTGCTCTATTTAAAGCTGTGACTGTGACATAAATCAAGTTTTTCAAAAGGCTTTTATTCAGCTAAAAGAACTCATGCTGGGATGAAATTTAAATAGCTCATGATGCAGAACTGCATTAATGAAGCAAATTACTCCCAGCAACCTGGAAAACAAAATAATTTGGAAACTGAAGGTAAGATTGTCTGGGGTTTACTGCTACATTTTTTCAACAGTTAGAAGTCTGTGCTATGTTTAGCTCAATTTCTTCACTTCTGGATCTCAAAACCAAGTCCTTTGCCTGTCAGCATAACACAGCTGGCAGCACTATTGCCTCTCCCCTGGAAGGTCAGGGATTCACATCTCTGACTGAGACATGGGCTGGTGTCCAACGCTGACTCTGCAGCAGAGCTTGGGGGATGTCTCCGCACAGCTCGAGCTGCCTGCACTCAGATGAGACACCAGAGCAAGGTCATTGCTGCCCATCAGTGGGGACCACCTGGGTGAAAGGTAACAGTCCCATAGCAATTTTCACAGCAGTAGGATACAAGCACGATGGTCTTAAGAAACATTTGCTGCTAACAAATAGCTGTGGGTATCTGAGAATCTTTGGAAGCAATTGTTAAGCAAAACAATAGAAATCCATGGGGCTATCCAAACCATGCCAACAATATTTCCTTCCTTACTATGCAAAGATTTCTTTGTTTAGGAGACAGGGCAGCCTACTTCTAAGCACAGTGAGAGCACAGAGTTCAAATACACATTAATACAATTTGTACAGATGTAGCATATCTTGTGCACTTTTAGAAACACGGATTCATGAATTTCCAGTTTTCTGATGGAAAATTTGCAATAATTACCAAATTAGGTATCTTTCAGTCAGTCTGCTGCTTTAGGAAGAGCGGGAAATGCAAGAAACATGAGCATGGGAAATAAAAGCTATTTCTGCACCACTTTTCTCTGAGCAGTCAAGTAGATTCTGTGGCTGGTGGCCACCTACCCACTCCATGCCCTGGCTTTGTGACTACAGGGACAGAATCTGATGAACAGACATGGACATGTTTTAATCTCTTACAGGATCAATCTATATTGTAAGATCAAGAGCAGAAAGAAGGAATGGCACAACTCCTGATGAATGCAAGGCTGTTGCTCTGAAGGTAGTGAAATATCACACCTTTGAATAAGAGCTAGAACAATACAGAGATAACCTAAGAGAGTGTCATGGAAGCAGGGTTACTGTGCTTGAGAGCTTGGGACAGTCACTGAAATCTCCCTCTATGGTCAAGGATTTTATCTATTCCTTATGGACTACAAGCAAGTAAGATTTCTCTTTTTTGTTTGTTTTGTTTTTAAATCAGACACTGAAACAAAGATGGGGGAATCACGAGCAAACTCTGGGCACAACAAAAGATTTGATTAAAAAAAATAAAAGGAATCTGAATTGGTTGGCAGGCAAGAAATTATAAAACATGTTTTTCTTTCCAAGGAAGCCCTCACAAGGAAACTGAGAGGACTTGCACCATTTCAGGTATTGATAAAATAGAGCTCTTCATTGTGTCAACTTGAGAAATCCTAGGGAAGTCTCAAGAAAGGAAATATGTTGCTTTATTCATTCCTGTGACAGGCTAAATAAATATAAAAGAATATCAGATAAAAGCCAAATTGGACTAAAGTTGTATTTGACCACAACTGAAAATGAGAAGCAAAACGTAATATATACATAGTAGATAGTGGAATAAATTTAAACATACAAATAAAATTGCTGCTTCTATAAAAATAAGAAATACACATATACTTAACATCCATCATGGGAAAAATTCCAGCGAAGTTACAATTAGATTTTGAGAGTCATTTCAGCAGCAACCTATTTCATTTCTATAACACTGTAATGATTTCATCAGTTACAAATTCTCTAGGTAGTATCACACTGGAAAGTTTAAGGATGGCACCATTAAATAGCATCCATAATTGTTACAATCAACTACATATTACACAAAAGGGTGCATTTCCAGATGACTGTTAAATGTACCAAATTACCAGATTAGCATTTTGCTGAAAGTAACACTCTGAGCCTTCAAGAACCTATTACCTATGGACCAAAGCTCATGTCAAGTCCATTTTCTGCTGCAAAATGAAACTGGGCATCCTTTCACAATAGAATTTATATTACAGCCACAAATACTACTGATTACCATAAACTGTTCTCTTACGGAGGGGCAAAACATGGGGATTTTAAATGCCACTGAGCACAGGGCTGGGTAAGCTGATATGTTGAATAGATGCAGATGTTTCCTCACCTTGTTCAGTCTCCTTTGCTTTTAGAACTATTGCAGAGAGCTGTGACCTGGGCTTTGCAAAGGCTGACAGGATTTGGGCTGTGAACTTGACAAAACAGTACCTATTTATCAGGAAAGGAATCTTGCAGACACACACCCACAAAGCGTGAGAACCTGAGGTTTCACTTAAAGTGATACTGGGAGCAAACCTAAACATGCAATCTAGAAACACACCTGCCCTCCCAAATCACCACAGTTATTAAATAATAGACACTACTTCTGTGTAGAGTGCTTTTAAAAATCATACTATTTCAAATACAAAACAGTAGTAGAACTCTTCGACATCCTTAGGTATATAAATACTTCATTGCATCTAGAAATAACTAGTGGTTGTATAGAGAGATAGATACTCGTATTAGAAAGAAACAAAAAAGCTACATTCACGAATCCTCTAGCAATTTAAAAATTCAAACGGATTTTAAGATCTATTATGCAATAATATTTACTCACTCACATCTAGCATAGAAATGCCTCTTAGTGATATGTAGCTGCTAAAATTATATTTATGCTTATAAAGATCTTGCCAGACAAACTAGATTTTTCAAAGAAAAATGACATGCACAGTGAGTGAAGGGAAATTACTAGAGGCATTCTTGCATTTACTAAAGACTGATAAAAAGACACATTTTCAGGAATTCAGAATACAGCTTCCTAGATAATTGGACAATTAATCTGAATGTACAAGAAATACAAATGTATATACAAATCAAGTGTTCTGAGCATAAAATGAAGCTCTAATTTCTTAACAGGTTAATTCTGTTATTCCATTATGAAAACTGTTCCTCTAATGAACAAGGGCATTTAAACTGCAAAAACACTACTGCAGACTGAATGGAAAAAATTATGACCAAAATCCTATTTCCAAGAATAACTTAAACCACTATAAGATTTTTAATATGGACTGAAACAAACGAAGGAGAAAAACCCCAACAAACCACAAACAAAACCAAAACCACTTTGCCTTTTAGTTCTATACTTTTTTAAATTGGTCTCATACAACACCATCTTTGTGATCTTTTCCTTGCTAATCTGCCTTATTTTTACAAACAATCTTCAGGAGTAAATAAACGGTATTTACAGAAAGAGTGCGCAAGCAGGAGGAAAGTAACATGCTGGGCATCTTCTTGGAAAACAAGGAAGTGATTCATCTCATGGAAAAAGATCCAAAACACATTAGGAAAAATAAATCCCAGAAGCAGAGGAACCATGTTATGTCATCTCCTCTCTTCCATTACAGCTCAATACCATACGAAGTTCTAGGAAACTGAGCAGCAAGAAGTGAGGAAAAGGTGGGCCCTTTCTATGGACGATTTAAGAAAAATTAGGAAGAGTTTTGCCTGATAACATGGTGATAGAGATGAAACTGCAAGTGTCTGTACACACTGGAAGAAAAAAGAGAATATGAAGTAGAAACATCTAAGATCTTTAAAGAAACAGGAAATAAAGAGATATAAACAGCTCTAATTTCCCATATCTCAGTCTCAGAAAATATTCAAGTGGCACCATGATCTTCTAAGGGATGTGGGTAAAGGCCCAAGAACTGCAATTATAACAACAGGCAGGTTAAAACATGAGATAATGTGGAATATGTGTCAACCACAAAGATGAGTAGCCAACTGGTTTTTTCAGCTCTAGATTTTATTTTTTGTATATGCAACTATTTAGCACACACTGAAACTAGCAGAAAAATATATGCATTATTCATGCTATTTGTGGTAGACACGCACTGTAGTTTCAGTGAACAGGACTGGAAGTAATACCAGAGGAAATAGAGGCCTTAGAGGAAGACACTAATCTCAGAAAACTCAGAGTGCCACTGTAATTTTTTTTAAGGGTTCTGTTATGGTAATAGTTATGTTTGCAGAAAATTATTTCTGTGCTATTCAGATAAACAACCTCAGAGAGGGCCATTTCTTCCCCAGGAAATGAAGAGTGGATAACACCCACCAGAATGGGAGCAAGCCATTTAACAGCAAGTGGAGGGAGCTCCACAAGGCTGGTTCCTATGTCATTAACAACAGCCTGTACATAACAAATGATCAAATGATTTAGATTTTATAACAGAATTTACCTCACATTGCAGCCAGCAGAGGTGGCAACTAATTTTAAACAGGAAACAATATCACCCCTGTCTATTGCTTGAAAATGACTTCTCATCTACAATTATAAGTCAGTTTTGCCTTCTCATTTTCAGCTATCCCCAGCCCCCATACCTACAAAAGTCCTTTCTCCTTGATGCTTATGCTCAGCTGCAAAATAATTTATTAGGAGTTACACATGCTTATCAAAGACAGACAGGATTCATGCAGAAATTAATGGCAGTCTATGGAAGTTGCTATATATCATTATATAACACATGCCAACACCGCTGTCACACTATGTGGACTGCCTCATCCTTTGTCAATCAGAATGAAGCATTGGTGCAGTGCAAAGATTATTTGTGTTGTTGTTCTGACAATAAAGTTCTGGCTGTAATACAATGGTAATAAGTGATAATCTGTCTGGGATAGTAGACTCACAATCATTTTATGACAGTCAATCTGACTATAACATTTTAATTTTTGAATATGACCACAAATAACTTGATAAAAAAATGTTCCTTTCTCTTTATAAACATGAATCCTTTAAAAACATGATGATTCTGAAGCAGTGAAGAGTACTTTGATCCATATCAGAAGCAGGACAGAAACTGAGGCAAGCTCGTAAGAGTTCCAGCCTGTTCCCCTGCCCATTCCCTTCTGAGTAAAAGATCAACAATAATCATCATTATTTGCTTTACGATAATGTCATCAGCTCCATCTGTTGACACTGACACTGGTGGTGATAAGGCACATTCAACACCAAGGGCCAGCTGGAGCAGAAACTAAGAGGACAGCTCCAGAGTGAACTCACCGGCATGGAGGATCCCAAAGGATGGTCCCACTACCTCCAAGGCACTCTCCTGCGGGACTCATTGAAGGTCTGCCATGGAGACAATTAATGAAGAAGCACCATCTGCTATGTGTCTGCGAAAATTGCATTTTCCTGGCTTGTTACTGGAGAGCCGGTTCAGCCTCGGAAACACTGAAAAGTGCCTGTACTCAGTCTTTGGGAAACACTGACCCGGCTTCAAATAAACTTTTTTGGGGCTCACTCCATTTGAAAAAGAAGTCATTCTTATTTCATGAGAAAGAAACTTAAAAGGCACATGTACCTGAGATACAATTTTGCCACAGGTTCTTCTGATTTGAAATCTATTTCCAGATGCTTTTCCAAGGTCTGCTACCAGAAGACTGGATGAATGCATTCATCTTGAGGCCATGTCTTGACTCCGTCAGGAATCAAACCTTGTGCAGAACTCAGCAGTAGGTGGCTTAAGAACAGCTTGTTATCTCCTAAACCTCCCCTCTATGCCTTCAAAGCTGTCTTAAATAGTAGTATATTTTGGGGGAAGAGGAAATCTTATGATCTAGTGAAAGAAATTTTGGGCAGTAAAGGGCAAGCCAGATTGGAGGGGAAGCTGAAGATAAATCAGCAGTTTCAGACAGCATGGACTGGCTCTAAAAAGGAAGAGCTAACAGGAAATAGGATTGACATTACAAATCTTTTACATGCTAGAAATAAGATGACACAAGCTGAAAAATGTTGATAAATCAATAAAATTAATTATACAAAAAACACCTGAGAACAAAACTGTCATTCATTGATCAATTCCATAATATACTGTATGTCATCAAATACAGGGTTGTTTTTACCTAAAGGCCAGACTTTATCCTTCACCTTGGTATTTAATTCCTGTTGTAGGATATTTGCCAGTGCTGATCTAAGCTTTCAGTGCATTGCCTTGGAACTACTTTGGAGTGAGTCCTGTGCATGCAGTCCGGCATTTCATAGGAGTCTGAAGGCATCTGAATAAAAGCTTAGAAATATACTTTTTCAACTTGATGCACTCCAGAAATTATATTTTCTCTTTACAAACATGAATCCTAAGCACCAGCACTGAAAGAGGCAGAAAGGAGGGAGGGTGATAGCATCACTGAACTAGAACCAGGGAAATCAACCCAAACCAGCTCGCACTTTGGCTGTAATACTAATACAAGACCCTTGAGCGCTCTTTTCAGTCTCTAACTGAAGCAAAGCAGGTTCCATCCCCTGGAGAAATATTGATCCAAGACTGGTAGCATTTTCATCAATTTCAAATCCAAAACTCTGGGTCCTAACTACAACAAACTCTTAAAGGCAAATTCAAGAAATAGTATTTCGTAAAAATTTTGCTATTAGTCACAGAAAAGAGGACTTGACTGGTATGAAAAGGTAAAGGCAGTAATGTGCATCCCTGAGGTTGGGGATAAAAAAAGAGGATGAATTACTGTTATTAACAGGGCAATCCCAAAATCACTGTAGTAATTTCTCTGCACTCATTTTGAGATTTTCATTTAACACTGTATTTATTCATCTAATGGGCCAACTGCTTTTCTAAGTGACAGGAAACAAGAGATTACTGTGATCTCTGACTAGCTCAATATGGAAAATGTATCAATTAGAGAAAAAAAATATAAATATGGAAGAAACAAATATTGCAAGCAACAGAATTTCATTTTTCTCCCTCCCACCCCCACCCAGATTGAATTTGTTTTCATTTTAGGGTGCAGCTGCGTGGACACCCTTTACCATTAACTTTCCGACAGTGGTAGCAATATAATTTATTGGTTTAGAGGTAGTTAAAAAATTATTTGTGACAAGTACACAAAATTTACAGCTACACCCACAGAAAATTTAGCTCCTTGTAACAGATACTGTAAGTCTATTAAGCAGAGCTCTAAGATGCATACACTGCCAACATAGTCAGTAATGGGCATGAGACTTTTGATACAACAGTCATACAGGTCCCTTACAGACCAAATAATACATATTTGGTAGTATGGACTAATGTATTCAGCCAGACAAGAGAAACTATCCCAAGAAAAGCAATTATTGCTGGTGCAATTTGCCTCTGCTCTAAGAGGGTCTCTGAGCTCATTTCTCTCTATGCAGCATTTCCACCAGTCCACCTGTTCTATCCCGGTCTGAGAGCAGATAGCACAGATTAACAGCTCAAATATGCATTTAAGGCTCACATTTTAATCTAAAAGCCTAAGAGGAATGGCTCATGTGATAGAAACTTTCCACCCACTCAGAGAACAATAAAAAAGACAAAACTCTGTGCTCAATCCACAGAGCCTCACAGCAGAACCTGAAGCTGCCAAACGCAGGCTATGACAGATGGCCACAGGAGCAAACTTGGAAAGCAAAGGCTTTCAAGGAAGATGGCTGTGGCTTTAAAGCTAACTAGTAATTGGCATGACTGGCAGTGTTAGGAGTCTGTCTCTTGAGTGAGTTGTAGCTGCTGTGTTTACATGTGCACCCACGCATGTCTGTGTGCCCGTGTGTGTGTGGCTGGCACGCGGCTCCCTGCAGGGAAGTATTAATAGCCTTGGGTCAGCTCTGTGCTGTGCATCTCTGCCAGAATAGCTGTGCTGGGCAAGAGCTCAAAGAGCTGAACTCACTGATTGCCATAGCCAGCAGGAAGCCCTTGTGTAGGAAGGATTGTAAGAGCAAAATTCCATTTTTAGTGACTCTTTTTACTCTGTGGTGTATTTTATACACCAGTACAAAGTGTACCTCAGCTGCCATCACCACATCCAAAACTAGCAACACTCTGCTGCAAAAGATACCTTGACTCTCTGTGAGAAATGGACTTCAAGTACAAACTCAGGAGGGTGACACTAGGCTTCTTTTGATGAAGGCATCCGCATTTTTAAACAGCAGTAGTGGGAGGATATTCAGGGACGAAATGATAGGGCAGTGCTCTCCCAGCTGATGAACTGGAACACCAAGGAGACACCTTGCCTCCACTAAAGCAAAGCAGCCCATCCTTCATTTGGCAACTACTGCTAACAAAAGCTGAAATCATGTCATGGTAACAGAAGCAAGTTCTCATTCAGAGTAAGATCAGTAAGTTCCTCCTTCCTCCCCTTGACAAATCTCACTCTCATCTGCTCATTACACTGGGAGCCCATCTTTCCTATTTTTCCCAGAGGTTTGGTCTCATTCAAGAAGACATTGCACTAAACCTCTCTGCTCTTTTCAAGTCCAAAGAATACTCCATTCACCTTTCTGGTTCACCTGCCATTCAAACTAAAATAAAACTTTGCTGTCAGAAGTTTGCCTACCAAGCTAGCTAACTGCAAAAGTCAGCTTTTCCTCTGTTTTCCAAATGGTCTCCAGTCAATTTTCAAGGTGTTGTGTCTCTCATTTGGGAAGACATTGTTCACATTTTTCACGTGGAGAACACAACTGGCACCTTCTCAATAGGGAGGCTAACATTAGCTACTATAAGGTTACCCTTCAGCAGCAGTAAAAAAAATCCTCAAGAAGGTGGGAGAAATCTCTGAAAATTACATATAACCAAGGTGGATGGCAAATCTTTGATACCAGTAACCTTCTGCGATATAACCTATAAGTTCCATTCAACAGATCAATCCAGCCCATGACTGCATCGTAGACACTTATTTCTACCAGCCCAGATTCTTTAGGGATTGACTTTTGATGGCACATCTCACTGGCTGATAGTAATCTCTCCTCAAGTCCCTTAGTCTTTTTTTTCTTTTTTTTTTTTAAAGCAGAGCTGCCACACAGGCAGCACTGCTTGACTCATCACACTGAGGCTCTGTGTGGAGCAGATTTAATTCCTCTGTATAGAATACTTGATATATTTATCCTGGCACTTGACTTTTTCCTCATGAGACACCATCAGAGTCGTGGCAGCTTTAAAAACCTAAGCTAATTCCATATATACAGAAGGAAAATGGCTGAGCTGGCAGGATTTACTCCACTGAGGAGACGCATTATCTGTGCTCCCTTCTCTCCTGTAGGTTCATAACAGCCTGAGTGTTTTCAAGTGGACCCTGCAGCTTATTCTGATCATTCCCTCTTCTTCCAGGCCAAAAGGGGGTTGGACAGAGGAAGAGGGCAGTGAGGATTCTGGTGATAATTTGTTTAGTGAGGTCTATTTCTACAATATAAGACATGCTCCTGGAATTGCTCATTCAGTGGTTAAAGTCTTTGGCAGGAATTTTATTTCTGAGTGTGTGCCTATGGCTCCCAGAGCCAGGAATGGGAGCTCTGGTACAGTTCGAAAACACAAGAGGGGCGGGATGAAGGAACCATCAACCCACCATATGAATGTCTCTCAAAGTGTAACATGCAACGTGATTGTCATTTAAAATGTTATGTAACCAATCCTTCTGCAATACTTCCAAAGAAAATTGTTCCTGACAATTTATAAAAAGGAAGCAGGAAAATATTCAGAAGATATTGCATGTTTAGTTGTACTTTCATTATTATTACTATTATTACATGATTTCTGAGGCTGAAATAATAAGTAACTGTGCAACTGATAAAAAACTGTGTCTCAGAAGGGATATAAATAATAAAGTACCATGAAACAAATGACCTTTTCTTAACAAAATATCCTGTGAATTCTTAAGTTGTAACATAGAAGATCCCAAACGAAAAGACAGGATAGAAGTCATCAATGTGTCAGAAATTAATACTAAAGCAACTTTGTGATGTAGCTTTTTAGCCTCTCTAGGATCCAGTTTTTCCCAAGAAGAGTATGAAACAAGCATCTCTGGAGTCAGCTGAAAACACCTTTCGAGTTCACATTCTGGCACCTTCTCTTCTGACATGAAACCCAGAGCTATTCTCCAAGTTTCTCTTCATATTAATGTCATTTTCATCCATTACTAACAGAGTCAAAACAAACCTTCACAGGTTGGTAGCTAGCTTTACATATTTTTAATATTTCTTATAAAATTTCTGTCTTTTTGAAAATTTTTTCTTACTTCCCATATCTGAAAAAAATCTAATATTAAAACATTAATCATATTCTTCACTTTCCTTATACATTTTTTAATTTAGTTTTTCAAGTTTTGTAAGAAGGTGGTCTCTCATGGTTGGTGTGGGTCCATCCTATGATTATTTTTAACATGTTGACAACTATGCTTTTGCTATTGTTGAAGTTGTATGTGCCTCACCTTACAGCCAGAGAGCACGGCCCATATTTCTGCATATTATGTTAATTTTCCTCTACATTTCAGGTAATTTTTAAATGCACTTACTTTATTCTTTTAAAAAAATAAATAAAAAGGACAACACAAATATGTATAAGGTCTGTAACTTTCTCCTGTTTATATTTATATGTGGGATATTTCATTTGTGAAAACCTCCACTCATTTCAACCAAGTTCTGCTACAGAACTTCTGGCAAAAAAGAAAAAAGGGACCAGTTTTAGGCAGTCAAGTCACGCATGTTCATAGCTCTGTGTGCCACAAGTGGTGAGCAATTAATTCTTGTACACGGGTCTGTTCAGGTTAGGGACAAAATTATATGGGATAATATAATCCAAATGTATTTCTTCAATATCAATACAGTATTGATGAGTTTTTCAGTTATGACAGGATTTTTTAAAAGCCTTAAGTGCTAGAGTGCACATTCCTTTTACCTAGTGTTCATCACTGTAATGCAAGATTCTTCAATGTTCATGTCACAAAGGCTCTTTGCTCCCTCAGAATTCATTTGAAAGGAAGCCATTAGATCTCACAGTTGCAGTTTAATGTAGAGATTTTAGGTCATCTCAGAATTTACCCTTTTCCAAGAACAGTCTTAATCTTTGTTCCGTACTTGAATATACTTTTATAATTATGTTTCAAGTGTTATTGCAGCTATATTTCAGATTTTACGCATGTAGGTAAATGCTATATTATTTTAATACTGACGGCAGGGTAAAAATCTATTCAATATTCACCTTTCAGGAAGCACAATCAAATATCCAAGAACTATTAGACTTGCCTAGCATAAAGTTTCAAACTGCTAATGGATTTTAAATTGATGTCATAATGCTGCAATTTAAATACATGATGTTCATTAATTTTGCCAGAACTTTTTGTAGAGTAGGAGTGGTATGAAAGAAGGGGGAAGGTTATATTTTCTCTACCTGCTTCTTTTTATCTGCTTCTCCATTTTTGATATGCAAAGAGTCATTATATCAGCTTGACATGGGTGGGGGGCAAAGTTTATTCCACCGACAATAGGTTTCAATTAGGTAACCACTGTGAAGTTGTATCAAATTAGTATTTTCTATGAAAAAAATCACCAGGAATAGGATAGAAATAACTAACACATGATAGGTGTGACATTTCCTAAACACAGATTTCATGGCACCTCTCGCCAAAAATCCATAGGCAGAAAGTGCAGGAAATAAGGGACAGAAAGGTCATCTTGCTCATACACCTCCTTCTCAGTGAAAGGTCAAAACTCATGTATTGAGTGAGACAGCAATATTGCAAAACAAACAGGCACAGTTTCCCACAAATCTCAAGGAGTCACCTCGGATGTGGATATTGAAAAGGGAAAAGAGATCACATCGTGGAGGGCTACTACAAGATCCTCTTCCGCTGAGTGGAGTGAGGGTGGGCTCTGGATGCCAATTTTCCAGGTGAGGAAGCCTCTATTTTAGAAATAGCTCAGAAGTAAAACTAAAATGTGTCTAGACATAATAGCCCGGTATATACAACACTTCACATCTATTTGTATTTCAAATATAATATATTTACTGTACATAAAGACAGTTTTTTCCAAAGCTGTTGCTATGGCTACAAATCAAGGAAACCATAGCAACAACCCTGTATTATGTACAGCCTTAATTGCGGATTAAGTTGTCTCTCTTTGCCTTTTATATTAAATACTCCCATACAATCTAGGTTTAGTAATCTTAAATTTTTTTTCAGAATTTTTAATAATAAAAATCCCACAATATTACACTAAGTCAAATACACAACACCCTTGAAATATGTCTTTACAGCATTATTCTGATCGTACCTAATAACAGCCACATCATTGTGTTTTACTTGAGATAAACATTAATGCTAATATAATCATCTTTCCTGATCTTTTTAATACAAATGATTGATCACTACCACTTTAGCCAACTAATTCATTTTCCATAATTTCCTAAGATTTTTCAAGTCTCATCCCACTCAGCCTTACCCCAAAAGAAATCGGCTCCTCCTAACTTACACTTTTATTGCTATGGATTAAAGTTTTGGGGTTTGGGCCTTTTTTGGTTTGGTTTGGTTTTCCTTTTTCTTCAGAAAGTAAGTATGCAATAGAGAGACAGGAAAGGCAGAGAAGTAGTTAATTCTAGATTTTCTAGCTTCCCTGTCACTTCAGAAGACTGACTGGGTTGGTGGCAAATTACCCTAATTCCTTTGGTTTGTCGACCTTGTACATTCAAGTATTTAAGTACACTGAGAAGTTGGGATCAGCAAGCCCTGGCATGCTGCCTGCAGCCAGACCTCAGAGTGCAGCCTGAGAGGAACCAGTAAAGGAGAACAGAAAAAATGTGAAGAAAAGAAGAAGGATCTTGGAAGTGGCTGAGGAACAGGAGGTCATCCTGTCAGAGAGCAGGAGACACCGGCAGGGCGACAGGATTCAAATGACACTCTAGGAGAATATGAGCACATTGAACAGGTGTAAAAAGATTCCAACAATAAAAGAGAACGGAAAAAGCCAAAATTCACATCTTTAAAAGCCTTCTCTCCTATCTTCCCTTTCATCACTTTATTTTCTGATAATTCGTTGCGATGTCATTTCCTCACACCATTTGGTCCTTGCCCATTGATGAGACATCACATGTTCTATTTGCAAAAAACCTGGCCACATCTATTTGGGGCATTAGCTGCACTCACAGAGTGGACTTTTCTGCTTATCTTACATACCACAGCAGCACAAAAAACCTAGAAAATATCATTTTTATGAAATGAGCAGAAATTCAATGTATTTGATGCAATAAAGAAATGAGTGATCTGTGCTTTTAATCTCTATGAATAATAGATAATTACTGGCTATTTTAATACAAATAGCATACAAATGCTTAATTGACAAAGCAATCTCTGTTCTAAAAATCAGTCTGAGAAAGCCATGAGTGTGAGTTAGGAACGTGAGCTGTGTAAAAGCTTTTCACATGAGCAGCACAACAAAACTTCTCTCGCACAGGGAATAATTAAATCAAAAGTTAGTGCATTTACAATAAGCAAGCCATGTTCAGGTTCTTCATTATCATTTCAATTACCAAATATTAATGTAATCTGCAAATACAACAGGGGAAACTAAAATTACTAAGTTTAAGGAGTCCTTCATGACCTAAGCTAAATTGAGACAAATATCATACTTATCGATATCAGTCACCAATTGTCAGGACATTCATTTCCATTTACTGTTAGAACTTCCAAGCATGTTACCAAATTTAAGAATGAATTAAGGCCCTCACAAACTACTTCTAACCTCTGATGAAGGCAGTGGTAAATAAAAATGGATTAGCATGCTCCTCTCCTCTTCAGTTATCAGTTCAGGCTGATAGCGATCAAGTGACCGTGGCAGCTCTACCTCATTCAGATTCCACGCCTGCCACTGTGCCAACAACCCAGGGACATACAGAACATGCTGCCCTCTCATCTCTAGAGGGATGGAGAAGCTGGATGAAACCTTAACCCTTTTAAGCTCAACAGCACCTCCCATTCCTTTCACTGGGACTACAATTCACACCTGAACAGTTTTCCTTTCAGATGCTTGTCCTTTCTCTGCTTTGTAGATAATGTACTTTGGCCTCCAAAATAGTGCTGCATCTTACAGGGACAAGCATTAAAAGCTACATAAGTTTAAAAGAAGCTGCCTCCTAAAAACTGCCTCTCTCTCATTCTGATTTTCATATTTAACCCACTAAATGTAGGATAACAACCAACGAGTCCAATACACTTACAGGACTAAACAGAATGAAGTGGTAAAGTATTTTTATTCTCTATAAAAGCTGTTATGTGAGTGAATTTCACTCATTAATAATTGCAATTTTATAAAGAAAAATAACTAGCAGTTAGTAGAAGTCTGATAGTATTGCTCATGACTCACAGTGCTATAACTGATCACAAACTATAGAAAGAGTTAATTGTTCACATTACCTTATTTTGCAAGTTTCCACTGTTACAAATATTACAAACAGAGAGGAAAAGTCTGAAGAAAATGCACCACCACCACCAAAACCCAACAGTGGCTCTAAAAATTTTGACATAAAACTAAGACATTTTAAAGCAGGAATCCCTGTAAAACCTAATTTCATCAGACAAGAATTTTTATCACACAGCAAGTATTTTGCAAAGCAGATACACATCAACGACTTTTAAAGTACAGAATGGAAATACATACCTGGCTTTGAAACAGCTGTCAAATATTAATGCAATACTTCCAGAAAAATCTGGTAAAACTCTAGCTTTATACATTTTCTACACTCACATGCTCATTTCAAAAATCACTCCCTTTTCCTCTTTCATGCCCATACAAACACAAATAAGCTTACTTCTTCTTTGGGAAGCCCAGGCAAAATTAAACATTTTTAGAACCTTATTACAACAAACACAAGAAAATTTCCTTTTACGTTACAGGGATTGAAGGATTGAGGTTAATCTGAAAAATTTTCTTGTTTGTATAAACAAGTTTTCACTCAGTCAAGGGTGATTTTGAGGCCAGTTCACTACTCTCTCCACTGCAGACATGACTGAAATTAAAAAAAATTCAATGGTCATTTAAGTGGTAGCAGACTTCTAAAATAGCCAGTTTGCTCAGAAACACTCTTGTTCAGATTTTACACTGGGCAGGTTGTAAAAAAGCATTACAGGGGACTGGAGTAAAAGAAATCTCCTGGTCTATTTTGCCAGGCTGTTAGAACCAGGTCTTACCTCTTGTGTTTTTACATTTATATATCCATAATGAGTTCTCAGAGGCTGCCTTTGGCCATTAGAAAATGGGATCCACTTGACACTGGTTTGTCCAAAGCAGTTTAGGATCAAAGGGAAAGTTACTTCATTTGTGAGACGAACGATGATCAGACAGAGGAATGCTGCAATGAAACTCACAGCAACAATGGACTTTCTCTGTAATGAAAAGATAAAGGAAATAAATTATTAAAATTGACAGTCAGTTTTAATAAAAAAATACATATCTTCAATTGTAGGATGAAGGAAAAACACTTGAGAAAGCTTTATGTGAAATTATTCCTCTGATAGTCACCTTGCTGCAGGAGCACAAGGAGACAGGTGACTGGATTGTTTTATTTCAATAAATTTGCATTTCAGAGGTTTGCAGAGTTTCTTTTAGAACTGGTTGCAAATGAGTCATTTTTGCTCACAAGAAAAAGCCCTTTTTTTTAAGTTTCAAAAAAAAATCTATCAACTTTAAATTTTATTTGCATTTGGAATAAAGATTTTATGTAAACATCCACATCAAAGTCTTCACTCAAAATCATCAGTTCTCTAGACACGATAATGTGTCTAGAGAAAATGCCATCTGCAGTGACACAACACAAAGTTTATTGGGAAAATTACCATCACTACAGATCATTCCATGCAACAGAATTCATACTCTAACTTTAAATACTTTAGAATAAATTGCTGATGAAGTCAGCACCACATTCTGCCTTATTCCAGGTTTGTGAATTTATAAAATAGGCGTTATTATCTCAGAGAAGATGACCTCCATGGTTAATAATGCAACCGATCTGAAGTCTGTGCCTAATTAGTCGTTCCCTTCCACCTCTATCCATCCAGTCAGCTGGAGTGGAGAATGTAACCACAGAAGGATCACAACTTTTCCCCTGGGTAACTCCCCAGTCTGCAGGTGAAAAACTTGTAAGAAATAGGATGTTGCCCTGATTTTTAGCTATTTTTTGTAATACTACAGTCAATTACTTCTAGACAAATTACTTAAGGACAAAACATGTTAGTTGGCATGTGTAAAGATTCTAGATATGATACTCTATCTGAAAGATTATTTTCACATTTTCCCTGAGGGAATGAAACAATTATCATTTACAGGTGTTTTTACTGTACTTTAATTACATTCTAGGTTTACCTAATTTGCCACAGTTTAATTATTCTACTGAATGTAATTCTATCATTCTAAACATTTACAGAAAATACTGGGGGGAAAAAAATCATTTGCCTAAGGGCCTATACATAAACGTATAGTAACACTTAATGCTGGATGACAGAATCTGATCACCCCAATTCCTATCTACAAATACCACCAACTAACCAGCACAGAACACATTTAGCACCACTTATTTTACACAGTAGCAATACGATCACACATGAAGCAATGGTAAAGGCAAGCTCTCATTGCAACCAGATAAGAAGAATCTGTTCTCTGCACAACAGTGAGAATCACAACAAGCCCACAGCAAATTCGAAGGGATGTTATGATATTCCTACCCACAGGAGTTAACAAAATAGTCCATTGCAGGGGTCAATTGCATGGCTCAATGTTCTGATGTATTGGGAGGTTACAATTTATAAGATAAAAGCAATGAGAGACTGGGCTGGAAAACTTGGGTGAACGAGGTCACTGTGAGGAGAAAAGGAAGAGGAGGATGAAGAAGTATCGTGGCAGTGTGATTCAGTGAGGAACTTCAGCCAGCTAATGGCTGTGCAATGTAAAATTAAACCCAGCAAATCTTCAGAGGGCAGCGCAGCAGCCACAACCCAATCGCAGCTTTCAGAATTCATGGAAACCACTGCACTTTTCATCATCTGCATTATAACAGATTTACATTAAATTGCAATAAAATGGCTGGGGAGCACTTCTGTGTCACTTCTCTTCGTAGCAGATGGAGTCAGAAACATTTAGCTATATATCAGAGTCTTGTAAGTGCTAAGAGCAGCCAAGATGTGCAGTGCAAGTGATAATCATAAAGCAATGAGAGGGAACATGCATTAGTCACATTATTTATTGCAAATCAGAATTAAAATATTGCAAATATTTAAAGAGGAATCTAGAGTCTCATTCCACTACATGAGCATGTTTCAACCAAAACATCTACAGCAGGAAGCAAGATTGCTGCCTGTATGATGCTACTACCTCATTTCCACATATCCTATCTTCCTGGTTTATTGAATATCACTTTTTACTTCCTTTATTTTGTGCAGATCTGTTCTGAACTTTAAAACATTGCAATCAGCTTCATGTGCTTCTCACAGGAAGTTGTTCTAAACAGCCCTTGCCCTGAGAAGAATTCAAATTGTGTAGCTAGATTTCTTGGCCTTCATTAGGACGTCACCTGATTTTTATATTTCTTCTCTTTAAATGCACTGTACTAACAGATGAAAGAAAAATTGTGGCCGTCTTTTTTTATGTAAGAAAATATTGTCTGAAAAGGAAAACAGCAAAGATTTTTCTCTGTGTGTTGCTTAGCCAGAAAGAATCTGCACTAACAAGAATATTCAAATGAGAGAAAGGAATTTTTACAACAGAAGGGAGTTAAGGCATTTGTGGAAAAATAAAATCTAGCCAGATGCAAACACAATGTTTACTTATCAACTTATACAAAGGATATTTGTATCAAGTATTCACTTCCCCTGCAATTTTTGTTCAAGGCATGAGATCCAACAATAGGCATTCTCTGCAACTGGCAGAAAAGACTACTGGAAATTGGCATTTCAGTGGCTCTGTAAATTTCACTGTAAAAATACTGGAAAACACCAGAGCACTTTTCGTAATTTTAGACATCTTAAGCACCAAGTAAGGAAGTCTGCTCAGTGGCCACAAGTATTCTACAGGGCACTTTTAAAAGTAATTTGATTCCCTTAAGCCCCTATGTTCTTTACCTGCTCATTAAAAAAATATATAAACAAAACAAAACCCAAAACCACAACAAATCAAGACCAAAACAACCAAACCCAGGTGCTACTTGTCATTAAGTGCTTCTTGTAAAATCTTCTTTACTGCAGATAAATGGATTTTGTTATCGGTCCTCTGACAGAACTTAAAATTTAGCATTTGAGACTCCAGAAATTCTACATGTCATTAGGATATGACAGGGAAGTCTGAAGCTATATACAGGGATGAATACCAAATTGTAATTTGTCTCAAAATTTGTCTGCATCAACATTTTAAATAATCACACATGCCACCATTTGGGAGAGCTAAACCAACACTAATTAGTAAGTCTGCAGAGAAACAAATCTTATTCCTTCTTAATTTTCAGTTCTCATGAATGCAAATAGTCTCTTAACAAAAGAAATATTTCTCGAACATGGACATATCCCCTGTATAAATCTCAATCTTTATGTATTTTTTAGCTAATTTAATGTAGACATTTTGATATTGACAACATTTACATAAAAATTGTATATTCAGTTATAGACATATTTTAAATGTTTCCCATTTTTCACATACTCAGTGAGGAGTACACAGTAAGACATGTTAACGGGTTTCTTAGCTGGACAATTTGCATGGTATATTAGCTTTTGTTACATTTTATTTCATTCACTATCCTATCTGACTAGCCTAGACGACAGTGGCAAGAACAAAATTACCATTCTCATGAATACAGGATCCTATAACAGAAGAGGGAAGGAGTTTACCTTTTGTTAATGAGACTACGTCTACCTACAGGCTCGTTCCCAGTTTAAAAAAGAAAAAAAAGTGGCAGAAGAGGAGAAACTTGAGTACATGAACTGCAATACCTGAGACCCCACTGGGCCAAAAGCACACACTGGAACTAAACAGTTTCTTCTAATTCTTTTTACTCAATCCCCACAACAGCATCATCCCGCTTTTGGTGCCAGTTATTTCTCAGACACCAAGCTCATTCTGTCTAGTATGTATATCAAAATCAATAAGTAGTAGGCATGAATCGCATTTCAAAGGCTTCAATTTATATCTACGTTGTTAAAATAAAAATTTAAACAAAAACAGGAGTGTCATTCTACTCTGCTGGATAGAATTTAATTAAAAACTTCATGAAAATAAAACAATAACTACTTTCAGGGGTATTAATGTATCTATTTGGCAACATGGTCCCTATCACTATTTATACGCTTCATATCATCTAGTTTTGGCTATTTACCAGTGCCAGGGTGATTCATTAGTTTCAGTTTGGCAGGAACTTGACAGTCTGAATAAGTTTTAGTCATTTTTCTTTCATAATCTGTTAAGAAGTGTGAGATGACAAGATCAATTTTTTATAGTTCAATAATGCCTGACAGAATAATAAACACCAACATTTTTTTGTGTTGTATACAGTTGTCTAGGAGGGAGGGAGGAAGGAAATATTTTCAGCATAGGAAGATAATTTCTTAGAGTTGTAAATTTTACTGAGATCTGTACTAAGTATCTTTATTCTCCTTTCTAGCCAGAGCACAACACCCTGCCACTTGGCATGTATTATATGGCAGAGACTATCAAACCACTTCACAAGCAGGAATAAATCCCCATCCCAGTGAGTTTAACAATAAAAATCCATTTCACAGGTACATAAACTGAGTCTGAAAGCAACTTCCCTAAGATCACAAAGAACTCAACAGAAGGAGATCTTTACTCAACTCCTAAACTTTCATTCTAGAACTATTTTGTTTTTCAGGCTTATTGTTTCTATTACAAGTAACTGTCTGAATTCTTTAAAAGACAAAGGTGAATATGGTATTATGGAAGATTCCAGTAAAGAACCCTAGGAACCATGCCCCAAACAGTAATTGCAAATAAATCTTTTTTCATAAATTGATTTTTTACAGTGTTCATTTGTTCTGTTATTTTTATAGATACATGGCAGCACCAAGCTTGGAAGGACAAATGAAAGGTAAAGACTTATATGAGGGCTTTGGGTCCCTTAGATGACACAATATGCAGTAATATTGTATTATTTTCACAATACCTACCTTTATGGGCACAGTGAGTAACTCGATCACTTTTTTAATATCTCTACACATTACATTATTTTTATTATAGGACTGATGAAAGGTTTCAGTTTTTATTCAAGTATAATACCAATTGAAAACAATAATGGCTACACTTACTGAATTTGTTTCATTTTGTAGACCACTGTATGTAGAAAATAGTTTTATTTAATTTTCTCCTTTATAGTCTTGAGCATCCCATTTAAATGCTACTTTCTATTACAACAGAGCATTAAATGAAATTCTTTCAGCCCTCTGGTTCACTATACCTTACTGATTTCACCGGTATTGGAAAAAAACATGCCTTCCAGCTATTTCTTTTGTCCTGAAACTCCTAACAGGGCTGCTGAAGAGACAGTCAAGCAGGGGTCCTAGAAGTTTTCAAAGAGAGTAAGACTATACAGCAAAGAACCTTCTAGAAATAGTCATGTGTCAAACATCATTTGCATAAATCAGTAGCTGAAGATTATCTTTCTTCTCTTCCAGAAGTGAAAGTCAACCTGAATATGTTCAAAGGCTCTGCAGGAGATTGCTGTCAGTGTTTCTCTCTCAGGAGGAGAGAACAAAGCAGGTAGGGGTTATATCATAAGTAAGATCTGGTTTGGGTTCAAAAATCAGTAAAATGAAGATTAAATCTTTTTTTATTTTTTTCTGGAAAAGGATATCTTTGCTAAACTGGAATGTAAGCAGCCAGGAAGAGCTGAGAAGTAAGAGCAAAAATGAAGTTCAGTGATGTAGAAGGCAAGAAATGCAGCATACCTAAAAATAGACAGAAGAAATACAATGAAAGAAACATGTGAGTTTTATCCTGGAAAGTGTTTCTTGTACCAAGGTACCCTGAATGAGGACTGTGTTTGAGGAGTATGGTGTTTAAGCAGGCATGAGTAGAAGACACATTACTTCTTGCACGCCTTCTCTGCAGGAGCTCTGGCCTTTTCTATAGCTAAGGCAGCTCAAGGGCTCTCAAAACACAGCTCCTTGTACCTCTTGTGTTGCTGTCATTTGTTAAACACTTGTTACATAATTCAGTTTTCATGATGAATCACAATGCACAGGTGGTGTGTCTAGGTTCATAGCAGCTCAACATATTCAAACATATCTTTCATTAAAGCCAAAACTCTGCAGAGTGTGTTCAGGCTCACTGGGGTAAGACCTGAGCAATGAACAAAACAAGAATCAGCACACTCCAAATAACTGATGTAACAGCAGCAGTATGTATTAGAAGCCTTATATAAGAGATAATCCTCCTATATGTAAACTCCTATTATTAGTCTCAGGTAACTGCACAACTTTATTACATACAGCATTCTCATCAGAAACAGCACACTTATTTAGGTAATGATATGAAAATACATAAGGTGAAGAACTTCCAAGTTTCAAGGAGTAATTGTTGAAGTACTTTGAAGGCCTTCCATACGCTATCATGCATAAGAAGCTACTACATTTGAAAAGCCCCAGTGATTCTGAGCCCTTCAAATTGCAAAGCATTGCCAGATTTCAGGAATTATTCTGTGTCACTATTCCCTCTTGCCCTAAACTTGAAGCCTGATAAGAAGGAGCATTTATCTGTCTGGAGATACTCCTATCCCTTCAGGCTTTCCAGCACTCTGAGCTCCCTACAGCCTATAGAGATTGCTCCTGCTATTCATCTCAGGCTTACTCAAAGCTGAATCTGTACTTCCTTCAGCAGTCTCCTCTTGGCCCAGGGTTCCCTATGCAAACAGCCCCTACTCAGCCAGGCACAAACACATCATTAGCACAGCCCTAACCTCACACACAAGGTCACAGTACCACCAAGGAAACCTAAACTTCTGAGCAAGGCATGCCTTTGGCTAGTCTGCTATTTAATTTTATACTGCAGCTGAAAGCTGTCCAGTAATTTAAAAGATCTATCCCCATAAAATCCCCATGGCAGCAAAACACACTTTAAATAAGGTTGTTGATTTTTCATTCTATAAGATCTGTTAAGAATATTTAATCTAAAACTGCAGTTACTGATTCACTGATGCCCTTCACAACTGGAGTGAACTTCATCAGGAGCTGTAGATGCATATTATATAAACACTAATGTAGTCTCTGCATGATACAGTAGCGTTAAAAAGGAGAAAAAAAGAAAAGCCTCTGCACTAGACCTCTCAAATGGTGATTTTCTTTTTTTTTTCTGCTCCTGGATTATTGCCCAGCTCTTCTTATCAATACCTTGGCAAGCTTTCAGACACACACACAGGCTGACATACGCTTCCCTATAATAGAACTCCTGGTACAAGAATTTGTGATCTTTCAACCTGGCAGTTGGTTGTTACTACTTACTGAAGTAGTACCTGATTGTAGCTATTTTTCACCTGCTGAGAAAAAGTTCAAAGAAAAAAACACCCATACGTGAGTATTAACTCTTATCCTGCCAAATATACCTCACTTAGATGACCCCTCTCTCTCCTCTATAGAATTATATAAAGATTCATGATCGGCAACATCCTAAGACTGAATCCGTAATTGAGGGACTTTCACAAGTGTTCTGAAAGACACACTATAGCTGCCAACATTTTCACGAAAATCCGTTTCAAAAACTTGATTCTTTCAACCAGAAACAGACTAAAAAACACATAAACCAGAAGAAAAACAACAACAACAAAGAGCCCCACAAACCCATCAAGAAGGAGTCTTAGAAAATAATAAAATACCAGCAGACCTCTGGTCAGAAGATCTTTATATTTGAAAAAAGATGTAGTTATTAAAAGTCTATTTCATTTCTGTGCTATTTTATATGAAATACCAGTAATACTCAATTTCTTGTTTCAAAAACTCACAGGAGAAGTAATGTGATGGCTTCTAAAGTGAAAGTGAGATAAATTCAATTTTTGCTCGCAGCAATAAAATCATTAGTGTGACTGGTATTCAGCAGGAGGAATGGATGTTAATTACATACCTATATGTTTAGTAAATACTACACTGGGATGTAACCTCTGGAAGTACTAACTTCTAGATAAGAAAGAAAATAACAATCAGACAAATAAAATTAAACACTTGACAGCAGCCCAGGGGCCGAAGAAATGAAAGTAAATAAAATGTTGTAACAACCCCATATTCTCAGGCTGCACATCTGTGAAGAAAATGCCTTTTGCTGGAAACCTTCACTTGCCTGCAGCTCGCTTCTGCCTGCGGGGGAAAGTTTATGCTACAGAGCAAAAACTGCATAACCAGAAATTCACACAAATGAAATGTAATTGCCTACCACCATCTGGACAAGCCCAGACTTTCTCCACTGAATCTTCTTCTGTAAAGATCCCTGATGGCCATGCTGGACTTGAAATTAACAAAAAATTGACACCATGCCTCTGTTTCCTCCTAAAGGCCATTTAACACTGGAAGACAAAAGAGATCTTGCCCAGCCTGTTACTTGGCAGGACTCTTGCTCTGGCCCTTCACACCAGCTTCATCCCACACTATTTTTGGGAGGACAGAGCTTTTGGAAAGTTGCTCTGGATGCTCTCTCCGCCAGTCTATGCAATGCACGTGCTGTTCATAAATATGAAAAGAAAAACAGAAGCAGGGGATCATTATTGATTTTAATCTTGCACCCTCAGCCTGCCAGGGCACTCTAACACAGTGCAGGTGAACGCCTTGCTCCAGAGGCAGGGATGCAAACCCTGTTCAGTGTGAGGAGCCATATGGGCTCCTTCAGGTCTGGCTGAATGAAAGGCTGGCTTTGCTCTGAAATATAAAAATATACAAGTGCTAGACACCTCCTTCACCAGGCAAAGGTCCAAGTTCAGAGAGCAGAAAAAAACTTCTTAAAAAAGACTTTAAAAAAAGACTTTAAAAAACCTTCTGGTCTTCTTAAAAAAAAACCCAACTGTGAATTAGAAAGACGCTGTTCTTAAGCAGAGATGATGCACTTCAGCCAGGCTGCAGGAGATCTTTTGTAGTCTTTTCTCTTCTCTTTTTCTCCTTTTTCTTTTTTTTTCTTTTACATTTGACCAAGAGACTCTTCAGCACATCTGTAGGAATGTTGTCCTGGGTTGGCAGGAGGCAAGAGCAGCCTCTAAGGATGGCCTTTTACACAAAGCAAGGAAACCTGGGCTCTAAATTCTTTTGGCAATTTGTCTGTTTTCCATCAGACACGGAAATCTCCCTGTTTACTTCAGATAAACCTGTTCCAGACTACTTCACGCATACATAACTGCCACATACGTCATCAGAAAAGCAAAATGTATTACTCAATGCCTCCAAGCATTGTCTGCTTCTGGCACGTTGAGTAACGTTCCAATAGGCTTAACCATTTATAGCTGATAAAAAGCACGACCTAATTACAGAGAAGTCTCAGCTGAGACCAGCTATTTTGTAATGGGAATTTGAAATTTTCTGCCATATAGCTGGGAGCATGCTACTCTTAGTGAGAGGAAAAAACACTTTCCCAGCCTAATTCTTGTTCTTTCCTGTTTGCTGTTTTCTTTATTGGAAACTCAGAAAAAGGGGTTGGGGAAACAAAAAAAATAAAACCAAAAAAAACCCCAAACAAACAAAAAAAACAACCAACCAAACAAACAAACAAAAAAACCACCAAAAAAACCCCAAAACCCAGGACACCAGCATGGCAGAGTCCTCTCTGAAGGAGACTTTAAATTATTCCTATATGGCTTACAAACCTTCAGGGCACCAAATCTTTGAGCAAATGCACGCACATGAAGGATGTGGGATTTGCTGGGATGGTCGCATTATGGTCCATTCTACCTAAGGAGTCCATGTTCCAGCACAAGAGCAATATGCCACAGGACACACACGGAATGGGGTGGGTTTAGGGGGTGTGTTTGGATGAAGGCGTGCAGAACCCAGCAAGGCACTTTTATTGGAAACATTAACAATCGTATTATTATCCCAGCACTACAGAACATAGTTTTTCATCTAGGATGCAGATCAACTGTGTTAAACTCTGCATGCTCATAGCAGCACATCCAACTATTTTACGATCCCAATAAAAAATAGGAGGCAGGCCTGCATTTTAAATCTTATTTGTAGGAGGGGCTGCACTGAGCAATGCAGTGTCTGTACCAACACAGAGGGGCAAATGACCTGTACATTTTTGGCAGAGAGATTTCTTTCAGATACTGGCATGAGCTGACCCTGCTTTACTCACTTCTGCTCCTAGGGAAAATGTTGCAAACCAGCAGGAACTTAAACAAAATTTCTTGCCCATTTAATGCAATTGTATTCCGTCTACAGGTAGGAGTCTGTTCATTATTCATCTTTGGATAATGAGCAAGAGGTTATCAAGGGAGACTCTCCAGACAGCAAAGAATATGCAGCAGTGCAGTTACAAAACACAACTGCTCATGTACTGCTCAAGCAGTGGATGACATATCCCTCGGTCGACTGGGGAGCTCCTTAAATCAGGGAACTGAAACTCAGTAAAAGCCCTGATCAAGGCAGTGCCCTCAACTTAATTATGAGCTTTATTGATCATGCCTTCTCTTCATAAAAAGAAAAGAAGTGGGGCATGGCAGGGAAAGGTAACCACAAAGCACTGAGTTGCACTAGGACATGGCAGAACAGATTCCTTGGAGTGGGAAAACTGCTTTTTGTGCTGACCTCTCACTTCTAGGAATTAGGAAACCATTTTTATACAAACTACTTTTCATCAGAAGGAAGGAAAATACAATTTCATGTTTACAGTAAAATCCATGATCTGAGACCTATTTTGTGAACACACACAGTTGAAAGGGATACCTGCAGTGGAATAGCACCCAAAAGCCACAATCAGGAGTCAATCTCCATTGTGATAAAAGCTGTAAATTCTTTGGATTCATTATTTCTGCACAGCAGCTCAATAGGGGCTAGAGAAAATCATAAAAATTGATAGTTTTCAAAAAGAAATTCTTCCAAGCAGTAAAGTTTAATCTCTCACTGATCTGTTATCCTGATAGAATAGTACAAGGACAGTAACATATATATCCTACCCAAACACACATTCCATCATTGTATCACACTCCTCTCACGCTGGGTGAGCTAACTGTATTGAACTTGACCTTCAAAGCCCTTGGAATGCAACAAAATATCTCTGTTTTCTGACATTTATGGGTGGCTTTTCTGCATGGCTGCTTTTATTGCCTGGAAAATAATGGCGAAAGCTGTGTGTACAAACCTACTACAAACACTGACAAATCACATGAAAGGAAGACAGATTTATTCAGTGTAGATTACTCCAGAGCTAATCTAAACAAATCCAAGTTTTACATTTTTAAAGCAGATCAAAAATTCATAGAGTTAGCATTTCAATACAATAGATATATATTACAGCTTTACTTTAATCTGCAAGTGTAATTGAACTGATTTGGATTTTCTGTGCTTATATTTTTGCTTAAAAAAGCTTTATGTGTTTCATATGAAAATGCATCATTGAACTAGCATATGCACAAGAAAAACCCCATGAAAAATTCATACAGAAGATTATCAATCTTTGTCTAATAAGGCTTAGATAAAAACACATTTGGACGTGACTCTATGTTAAAAACTAGAAGTGCTAGATGGGGAAATGCAAATATATCCTATTTGTGGCTTTCTTAAACTTAAAAGAAACCACTCCTAGCCACTCTATCAGAGCTGATCCAGAACATTTGATGGAAGAAATGTGACACAGTTGGGCACCTAGCACAGTTTTCCATCCTTTTAGTTCGTCAAATATAGAGAGATTGTCATGTGCCAGAAATTATTTCAAATCCCTGGTTTCATTAATCCATATTTTATTCATTTGCATGCAAGAAACAAACAAAAGTAGTACAAAACTCCAAAACATTCAAACTGAGTTTAATTTTTATATAAGACATGGTAAAGACATAATCTACTGTCCAGGTACTTGGTTCTGTGCCAGCATATCCAGCTACTTGCACTGAACAAAGCCAACTGTGGGATTCTGTTCCTCCTTCATACAAAAATATCTCTAATTGATTTAAAGGAGAGCAAGAGAAAGCCAGAAGCACAACTAAATTTGAACAGGAACACTAACAAAAATTTAATTATCATTTTTAATTTTTTAAAATTCTTTTCCAGGGCCTTTGTGAATGAGTTACTCAATTTGCAAACTCAGGATCCCTCAACTCCCATTAGAGCCAAATCTGGTGTCACCAAACCCAGCTTGTCAATGTTCTTGCTGAAGTCTGTAGGAGCCTATACTGCACCTCTGTAGCTGACAGCCACAGGGAAACTTCCTAAGCTGCCAGCTGTGCAAGCCTTGACCTGGATATGAACAACAAGTTCTCATCTTCATTTCTGCTGTTGGTGCAGGAAGCAGGTTCTGCCCACAACCTTTCTGTAGGATATGAATGTCTCCCACACACTAACAGCCCTGAGGCCATATATTTTCAATTATCTTTAACAGCAATCTGGTCTAAAGCAGTAGAATAAGGCCACTCAAACCTTAATGAACTCATCACAGTGTCCCAGAGGTTAGAGAAGGGTTTTTTCCTTTCCATCAGGGAAGCTCCCAGAGACACCGGTGAGATTAAATAATGCACCCCACGACCCTTTGGAAGTGCTAGGCAAAGATGAGTTTTACTGAAGTTCATTTAGAACCAGAATCATAGTCAGTTATTTCTAAAAATAGATCCTAGACACTTCAACATCTATGATTTTCAAAAAGCATGTATAATGAATGCAGGAATGTTACTCTTACCTTTACTGTTTCATCTGCTTTCACTGTTTTCCATTATTCCTCTCAAAGGTCTTCACTTTCAGGTAGCAGTTATCAGTTTTTATCTCTACCCCAGTGCTGATTAGGCAGCAGTTACCAATACAAGAAGGAATCTGCACAGGACAGAATACCCCACTGCCCTGTGGCCACATGTTACTGACCATCTTTCCTTGTGCCCACATTCTCTGTCAGAATATTTGGGTCTGTAGTAGTTTATACAGTCATTACAAGTTATGAGAGTTTAGGATATGTTCCAGTCACTAAAAGTCATAAAATCTATCCCAGTGCTCTGAAAATAAAGGAGCATAAGGTTTTCTCAGTGAACTGCTAAGTCTTCTAGCCATAAATCTCAACGAATAATGCTGTTTGTTTAAATTAACACTACTATACAGATTAATGAGACAAGTTGTCCACCAGTCAGGGGAGGAACACAGAGATGCATCCTAAATTATTTCATTTCCAGGTTTATTCATTTTAAGTGTTATATAATGTGACATTCACACATTACTGAAGAAGTTAAAAGAACAAAATGCACATCACTAATCAGCTGATCATTTATCATTTGATTTTAGATGCCAAAATTAATGATGCCCTTCCTTTTTTTGTTAGATTTTTTTGGTACTTTTTTCATTAAATCAAAAACAGAATATGTAACTAATCAGAATATTTATCTGTAATTTCCTTGCTTCTGCACATGTAACTAATCCCACAGTGCTGGAAAACAGATTTAGTTGGTTGAAACCTTAGATCTGTTGGGACTCCCACAACTTAATGGCTAGAAGATCCAACTTCAGATGTTAATGTTCCAAGACATTAAAACTTGATATTTTCAATTTCTCATTCTTAGTTATTCAGCATTCACCACAAATGTCACTGGTCAAATGTCAGCCCGTCTTACTCCATTTCCTGTTGTCTGAAAGCTACTACCTCATTGAGTACCACAACATCTAATTTGATATCCTCTGACTAGTCTCAGATATTCTAATCCTCCAAAAAGTCACACAGTACTCCCTGTTTTGCCAGATAGTGCCTCTACTTCAGCAACTTCTTACTACCCAACAATACTGTGTTCAAATTTTCTTCTTTTACTTACCTTAAGGAATTGCAAAATTTAATTCTTTCATACCTTTTTTTTGCAGTTATGACCCAACTTCCCATTTAAGTCAAACTTCCCTGTCAGTTTCTCCTTTCATAACTATTTTTAAGAATCTTGTGCTTAACTATTCATTGATACATAGTCCTCTGTCTAGCTGACTAATTCCACACTAAATTCCCTCTGAGAACATCATCTTTCATCTTGTATTAATTCTTCTTTTTATGCTACTAAACAGCCTTTCTCTTTCTGGAAACAGAGTCCTCTGCAGAGCAGTCAGTATATGTGCCCCTTTTTCCTGTGGTTGTTTGGCTTTTGTTTTTCTGTTATGACACTGCTCCTGTGGTTGCTGTAATGGTCATGTGCTGCTGTATTTCAGCCCTGTTAATATTTTAAGACTTTGGTACTGAGATCCAGATGTTTTTATTGGAGTTGTATTAAGAAAAAGAAAGTACTGTTCCCCTTAGGCTGTGTGAAGTGCCCTCTATGACAAGAAGGACAGTTGGAAGTTTCTAACACTATAGGGAAAGAAGGTGCTTGGAGGCTTACTGGGGGCACCACCTTTTTGGAAGTATTTACCTAGAAAGTATTAATTTAAATGAAAAGTCCTACATTAGAAGCAGTTTTCTAAACAGACTGCATTTAACCTATCTAATTGGTCCTGTCCATTCTCAGAAACAGAGCTTTGACATACCTTCTCTCAACTGGATTTGGCAAGGTAATTGAACCAAACTCTTCAATCTTCCAAAAGTAGGCCCTCCATTCTCCTGATACCTCAGGTTCTTAACATCTGCTCTTCTGCTTTCAGGCCATCCTCCTTGACCACAGGAAGTAACCTCAGTCTTTCAAAAGGGAGCTCGCTGTGTGTGTTCAGCTACAAAACCTCCCTGACTGAAGGTATTTCATGGTTCAATTTTATTTAGATTCCTGATAATGTTGTGAGTGATCAGCATACCCACAATGAGCCCTAAGTCGTTTGCTTCTAGCTAATGAGCTGTCAGTATGTCAAGCACCGTGGTTGCTTGATCCTGTTTTTCTAGGCCTTGTTTAATTGACTTTTTTTTTTTTTTAATACTGAAGAACATCCATAGAACCTTCTGTTACTTAACTTTGGTATCAGCTATAGGAGACAAAAGACCTCCAAAAAGCTTTTACAAAACAACGTTCAGAAATGGTCTCCATCATGCCAGGCAGGACAGAAAAGGCTGCAGCAGCTGGAATAATAGAAGCTGTTGGGCTTAGAGTCAGATTTTTGGAAAGCACTCTCCACTTTCTGACAGGCAAGTTACAGAAATGAGTCTTGAAAACAGCATCTCAATCTATTTTTAAGTCTTTAGCTACTATTTTAAAAACAGTTTGCAATGATCAGCCTTAACTCAAATGCTTTGGAAGTGTCTCAAGGAAACACATTGTGCCCAGGCTGTACCATGACAGAACACTGGCCACAGCCACGTCACTTTACATAGGAATATTCACTATGTTTTTAACCAGAGCTAAGAGAAGTTTTGACACTAAATGATTTAGCCTCTCAAATTTTGGCCAAGACTGTATCAACCATGTCAAATGTTGTCCACTGAAGAGTAGATGTGCTCAAAGTATTAGAGGATGAAGTAAGCTGCTAGGGTTACAAACATTTTATTTCACCCTTCTGCCTTTCTACACTAAAGCCGTCATCTCCTAAAAGCCTTGCACCGTCACCTCAAAGAGACAGCAGCCAACGCATCCCTTTAAACTGAAAGGAAAAAGAGATTTTGTGATATCATAAAATTGGGAATGATAAAATAACAGCAAGTACAGCAAGATATTTGCTGTTCATCTTTCACTTCTGTCTCTTCTTGTTGTTATTGGATGTTCGCAGAAAGGGAGAAGTAATGCAGCTTCTCTTGTACATCCAAAGTGCTTCCCTTTGGTGATCCAAAGAATATCAGAATTTGTAGGAAAGCTCTGCACTGGTTAAAGTTCTCTGAGTTTTCTCTGGCTTCCCTGAATACAAGATAGATTGCCTACATGATATTAATACATAGAAAAATCATGGATAAATTGCTGGACTATTTTACTGCACAGAGACCGAGGAGGAAGGAGAATCACAGAGCTTTCAACAAATCAACTACATGGCAAAACCCCCCCAAACCCAGCAGTTAAAATGAAAGTCATGGTACACAAGCTAAGTTAGAGAATCAGGTCTGCTCCATGAAAAAATTAAAGACCTTACAAGACCCCCTTTGCCACCTGCAGCAAAAGCAGACCACAGCAGGCAACACTGCTGACTAGGGGAAAACGTTGTTATTCTATTATATAGGGGTAGATGGTTTGCTCAATAAGCTGAACTAAAAGCCCATTAAAAATGGCATCAGAGGGAAAGACATGATACAATAATAGTCCACTAAGGCACAAATTCAAAATGCAAAGCAGTTCAAAATTTGTCAATTACTCTATCTAAGAATCAAACCAGGTAAGGTAATGACACTACTAAGAAAGCAAATTTTGACTTTTTTTTTTCCCTTTTTTTAATTATGCTGTTGTCTAATATTGAATAAGTTAGGTTTGATTCATTTAATTCATTCCTCCTAAGCAGCACATTACAACAGTACTGGAACGAGATTTTTAAAAATTACTATTTCATCAAAGGTTTTTAATACCCATCTATGATTTAATTTGATCACCAAATTTGATCTATAATGATATTAATAGACACAAAAATCCATAGTAGAGTCCATTATTGTTGAACTTTATCATCTTTTTGAAAGTACAGTGGTAAAATTATCTATTAATTAGATTAATTTCAAGGAAGTGTAAATCATCCTGACCCATGATACTTGCTTGCAAAGCTATTGTAAGAGAATAATTAATAGGCAATAGTCCAGGAATATTATTCTGAGCAGATGCGAACCTTGAACTTCCAGTCACTAGACTTAAATTCTACTAGGAATACATCATCGTATGGAAACTCCAACACCCTGGAGGGCTGCAAGAATGAGGAGGGAAAAAATTGAATTAGGTTGCTGTTGTTACATATAGCCTGTATTATTGCTTAACATGACCACAAGCTAGAACTGGATACAAGTAACAGTTTCTGAATTTTAAAAGTTTAAGGTGAGAAGGACCGTGCCACTCAAATAATGGGCCCTTGTTTAAAGAGCATATCTTACAATCACCTATTCTGATGGAAAACCGTATGGCCTTGGGCAAATATTTAACCCTAAGCGGTAGCTAGCAGTAAAAACATAAAGTAAGGAAGACGAATACAAAACTGAAGCATGGATTTGCTATTTTACTTCACCCTTCCATCATGCCAAATCAATTTCTACAGATTCTGGATGAGATCTCTTCCAAACATATATCTGATGCCTGGTACCTAGGTTTAAAAATTTAATTGTAAGGTCTTTATGGCAGAATAGCATCCACAACAATCAATGGGAAGTAATCAAGATTAGAATCTTCTGTTCATATGTAAATCTTCAACAGAAATTAGTCCCTATGTTTTCTAAAGAACTATGTGTCACACTGAACTGTTTAATAAGTTGTAAAAGGTTTTCCATGTTGCCGGATGGAGCTCTTATCTGTAAAACCTCCTTACAATATGCTGAGAGACCACCAAAATGTTCTGTTTCAAAAACTGAAGAGAGGACAGAATAGTTTCTCATGCACACAGACTCCCAGAACACCCTGTAAGCAGGGGAGGGATGGAAAGTGCTGTTCTGCTGTACATGTTGACTCCTGTGTTTTATAACATCTAAGCTTTTAACACAGACACCGTGCAGAACAAAAGCAGATCACTGAACCGAAAAACCTAAAACCATGCTTCCCAAGGCTTCAGTAAAGATCAAACTGACTAGATGTACATTTATAATATTGTGACTAAACAAGGAAAGGCTGGAACAAAGGATAAGAACCTTCTTCTTGAACCTTGAATCCCTAGTTGAACCTTGAATCCCTAGTTAAACTCCTGTGTAGCACACGTTGAGTAACACAACATGATAAACACCACTGCCTTAGCTATAATTTTATGACATTTTACAGCACCAAGCAAGAACACTTTTTCTCAGGGAAATACTGTGTGTTTCTGATGGACTATTTAGCAGATGCTAAATGTACAGAATTCAAATGAAATGTTTGCACCAGAGGGTCAGAGGAAGAAGGACCTCACAGCATGGACCCTTGATCCCCTGTAAGAAGCATTTGCTGCGGCACTCAGTAAGGCCTGGAGTTCTTTTACAACCAAGTTGCAAGAATAAATTCCACCAATAACACTTTCTGATATCTCTCTGGGAAATCTAGGGAAGTGAAATTGATTTTCTTTTTTTATTAGCAAGGCTATTAAGCATGAGGCACCAAGAGATGAATGGAGAGCAAGCAACATAAATAGACAAAAGTGTCTGAAAATGCCTTTTATTTGTTGCATGGTTTCTTTTTGAGAAGAAATCACAGAATCACGGAGTATGTCAAGAAAGATCATTAAGTCCAACTCTTGGCCCTGCACAGGAACATCCCCAAGAGTTATACCATGTGTCCAAGAGTATTGTCCAAACACTTTTTGAGCTCTGTCAGGCTGGTGTTGTGACCACTGCCCTGCAGAGCCTGTTCCAGCACCCAGCCACCCTCTGGGGGAAGAACCTTTTTCTAATATCCATCCTAAACCTCCCCTGACACAACTTCAGGCCATTCCCTCAGGTCCTGTCATTGGTCACTACAGAGACGAGATCAGTGTCTGCCCCTCCTTTTCCCCTCACAAGAAAGTTGTAACTACAATGAGGTCTCTCCTCAGTCTCCTCCAGGCTGAACAGACCGAGTGCCCTCAGCTGCCCCTCACACGGCTTGCCCTCAAGGCCCTTCAACATCTTTGTTACCCTCCTCTGGACATTCTCTAAGAGTTTAATGTCTTTCTTATACTGTGGCACCAAAGCTGCCCCCAGGACCTGAGTGAGGTCACCCCAGCCCAGAGCAGAGCAGGACAATCCCCTCCCTGGCCTGGCTGGCGATGCTGTGCCTGGTGCCCGCCAGGACAGGGCTGTCCCTCCTGGCTGCCAGGGCACTGCTGACTCATGTTCAACTTGCCATCGACCAGGACCCACAAGGTCCCTTTCTGTGGCACTGCTCTCCAGCTCTCATTCCCCAGTCTGCCCACACATGGGTTGCCCCCTCCCAGGTGCAGAATCTCGCACTTTCCCTTGCTGAACTTCATATGGCTGGTGATTGCTCAGTCCTCTAATTTGTTAAGGTCTCTCTGCAGGGCCTCCCTGCCTTCAAATGAGTCAACAGATCCTCCCAGTTCTGTATCATCTGCAGACTTGCTCAGCATCCCTGCCAGTCCAGTGTCCAAGTCATTCCAGTCCAAGTGCTGTCAAAGAGCACTACCTGCAGATGTGCAGGATCAGTGTCTGTCCAGCCTCCACTGGCACACACAGTGACTCCAGGAACCTGCTTGTGTGCAGGAATCTGCAGGTGCAGTAAGCAGCCACTACAGATCTGAAATCTGATCCTAAATCTGTCAAAAGAACAAGAAAATTTCTCCTGACTTCTGACAGACATCTGAGCTCACTAGAGACTGTTCCAGTAAAAGTCACATATTGCTGATAGCCCACTTCCACTGCTCAGTATAAAGAAATTTGAAACTGGGGCTTGCAGATGAGGTTAAGAAACTCATTATCCATATCTCCCTCTTTCCATTCTTGTCTTTTAAACTCATGTCCTCATTGCTTTTTCTTTGATTTTCCTCCTGCTTTGATCATCCAGAGCTGACCATACCGATTTGTTCCCTAGGTCATTTTTCAACAGAAGCGTAAGTGGTAGGAGAGGTGGAAAACAGACCTAAAAGGCGTAGGATAGCAGCACACTGCTGCTGTAAAACAACTGGCCCTTATTCTGATCTTGTATCTTCCTGGTGCACTATTTTCATGGCTTGCCTTTTATAGATAGCGTGATAAAAATATTGTAGGCATAATGTTCCATTTTCTGGGAGTAGAACCATTTGGTGCACAGTGACAAAGAGAACAAAGGAGGATACCTCCCCGCCCCCAACACATGCAGTTTACAATGCATTTATGCTCCTGTGAGAGTGGAATGAATTCCTACAAGCAGAATTAATATGATACCTTATTCTTTAACATCTGAAGGAGGCAGAAGTAAAGGAAAAATGAAACTTAAAGTGTCTTTTATTTCAAACAAAAGGAGGATATTTAAACAGGAGAGTCTCAGGGGAAAGATTTCATATCACTACAAACAGTGCATTTGTCCAGAATATAATGGCAATGATAATGTTACTAATGGAAGTAAGATATCCTCACAGTTTCTTGTGGATTGTAAATTAAAGAAACAAGTACCAGAGCTAAGATACCCTTGTATGCATGTGCACATGGGTGCCCACATACACTGCTCACCCTTTGCAATTACTTAATTGTAATGTCAGATCAAAGATAGTCGGAGTACAGATGGATGACTTCTCATCTGCATCTGGCTATGGATGTTCTGTTTGTCATTGGGCCTCAGTAAGAGCACAAAGCAGCAATACACTCATTAGTCCCTGGAGGTTTCTGCGGTTTATGATCAAACAGAGATGAGTTTTCCATCTTCCCGCTGCTTGTGTATCACTTAGCACTACAAGATGTTCCATGAATAATGGAAATAATGAAACCATGTCCTCTAAGACACTCTCCCCAAGCCAGGGACCACATACACTGCAGTTATTAACAAATTACATATGCATTGATTATCTGGCAGATGCTGCCAAGCAGAGTATGTAGTGTGTATTACAGTTCAGCTTGGCCTGCTTTTCCTCACCCTGGGAGCTTGCTCTGGATCCTCATCTTCTAATGGTCACTAATGTTCACGAAACTTAGAGGAATGTAAGTAGCTCTGAGATGGTCAGGAAATGCACAAGTTATTTGGAGGACTGGACAGACAGATAAACAGGCACATAAGCATGGCTGTGTAAACTTCAGTAGTGACTGTTCTTCCAGTTATTTCCTTATAGGTTTGCACAGTACAACTTAAAAATACATGATAAGTAAAGACAGACCAAACAACTTTTGAAGTATGGGTTTTTCTTATTTACCTACAAACTTGAGGATAAGAATAAACAACATAGCTCTATCATAGCTCTACCTGTTCCTCCCAGGCATTTATGAACATTTCTTGACAGTCTTCATTTCACAGGAACAGTGAGATGGGATCCAACTTAAAGTGTCTAAAGTGTCAAATAATTTTTTTGTAGCACTTAAGTACAACGTAACAGCAAAGACCCTCAGAGACTTATTTAATGAAGTAGGCTGAAATACTCTAATTCTGGGTCCTGCTGGCTTTAGTAAATTCTATAACAAATCCAGGACCATGCAGGGATTCACAGTTGTAACTATATTGAGCAGCATGGCCAGCAGAACATTTTAAAGCAACTAAGAGAGAATTTAATCCTTCCAAGCTAAAGAGAATTTTTCTTGAACTGTTGCCAAAAATGAGTCCATGTTACACAATTTTAATTCCATTTGTTAGAAGCATATAAGCATTAAGTAGTTCACTGTTAGATGAAAAGTAAGAACTACAGGCAGTAAACATCTTTAATATAAGAACTCACTACTGAAAACATGCTAATATTGGGGGTTTGGAGTAGTGGGGGGCTTTTGTTACTGGTTTTGGACAGAATGGTTTTCTTGTTATAATTTGAAAGCAACTTATCTGTCTGCTATCCCTTCCTTCTGCCCATAGTAACTTACGTATGCACTTGCAAATTTTGACAAAATTATAGAGTGCTAGGCTGGTCTTTTATCTCAGAGTTAATTAAATTCCCAAGAGTGAAAACCCAGCAGCACCCACATTTGAGGTCAGATACGCACAACTCAGCTATTCAACATTCTACTTGACATTTTGCTGGCTGGCCAGCACATGCACACACCTCCAGACTTGACAGATCGTTTGCCATCTTGCATGTCCAGAGTACAGAAAGAGGGAGCAGGAGAGCAGGAGAGTATAAAGAGGATAAAGGGCATGTGAGATCACCACACATGGAGAAAAACTTGCTTACTCAAGTATCAGTAGTGTTGTAAAAAAATTTTAAAATTCTCTCAGCAGCTTATCAGACAGGACCAGCTAAAGGCAGAAGTACCCTGAGTGCCATTATACACATTTACCTCAAATTCACTTCAGAAGATGTTTTAACATGACCAAGCTGGAAAATGCAAGTATTTGTTAAATCAGAGATGACAATAGTTCCACAACCACACTGCACTGACACAGCCTGATTTTCTCTCACATACTCCAGCTAATGTGATCTATGTATGCCAATTGAACTATTTCTGCTTTTCACCACTTAAGAGAATTCAGTTCAAGATCAAGAAAAAATTAAGTTCTTTAAATACCCTTAACTGAGAGGCTGAAAGATGCATCTAGTACAGCTACAGTAAGTCACAGATCTTTATTGGACTGTGTTATTTTTATATCAATGGTAAAAGTTACAAACTGATAAGTAGACAAAAATATATATTGTCAGACAATAATCCTATATTGGCATTTCACTAGAGATGAAGAGTGAAATACAATCCATGAGGTTTGGGTCCATGGGAGGTTTATACAAAAGGCCAGGGATGATGTGAAGGTGAACAAAACAAAACAACCACAACAACAAAGTTCTGAAATCTGGGGATGTACAAAGCATGTGGATAGAACTACACAGCTTCTATTCCCAGGGATGCGATTAAACACATGCTCAAGGCAGCAGTGTGATTAGAATGAATTGGTGCAACGAAATGTTCTGAGAATGGAAGCTGATCCAGTTCAAACAAGTGAGAAATGAGGATGCTACAATGTCGAATACTTAATTAACGAAAGAAAAACAGAGAAAATCCACCAGAGACAACTGTTCTGTATTCCCAGACATTGGCTAGCTGGCTTGAGAAACATTTCTATTACTAAACTCAATTTTAAGAAAGGAAAAGAGACGGAGGCGTGCAAGAATCTGATATTGTTCAATTAACATTTTGGTGTAAGATTTTAATGATAGCATCTTGAAAAAGCCCATTTAATGTGTAGGGAAAATGTCTGCTCCTGATTGGTTTGGCATGTTCCAGAAATGCTGCCTGATTATACCTCAGCCCAGAAGATTGAGAAAGCTGTCTAAAAAGGATTACAACCTACAGACTTACATTTCTGATTTGTACAACTGCTGGAGGGCATTGTGGAGTGAAAGCATTTTCTGAGGGTATTGTAGAGAGTGTGCATCTCAAGTGTTTTACACACATGAATTCAGCAAATCTGCCTTCCTGGACAGCAGTAAATCAAGCACCCAAGCATCTTGAAATAGAGGAGAGTAATACATTATACAATTTTTCTCTATTTTGTCCTGTGAACACACTCTTCTGATAGTGCAGAGTGCAGAGGTCTGTTTGATAAAGCAATTTGATTGATAACAACTGTGCCATTCCTCTGAAGAATCCACATGAGTATCACAGATGGTGAGATAACTTGCTGTAATTTTCTCAGCAAAGAACACTGAATCAAGCTTTCAGCCTACATAGCAGTCAATAATTTCCAACAAAAATCACTAAAGGAGATTTTTTTTTTTTAAGTAGAGAAGGAATTCTGTACTTGCACCTCTCAAATTTCGATTATCCTGGCATCTATGTCTCTGCTGTGATGCTGGAATGTGTTCTACAATCAACATGTCGAATATTTCTGCCCCGGTGATTCTGAATGCACATGTAGGTTAATGTCAGACTTCGACAGTGATAAGGAAGTGAAAATATAGGAAAGCAAGAGGGGAAAAACAGGCATAAATAATACTGAACTAGAACTGACTGAACTGAGATGCCTGGAATTCTGTAACACTGAGGGTCTCGTCAAGTAATCACTTTGTACTATCTCCATGTTATACTGTACGAGAGCTGGGTCATGCGGTGTCCTTGTGTCCTGCTACTTGAAGCCTAACTTGAATAACTGGACTTAATTAAATTTAGAGCTGATTCATAGGGGAGCATCTAAATCTACTCATAAGCCAACCGCATTTAACATGCTGAAGTATTAGATACATGGAGGGGGGAAATACCAAATACAGCATTTCTATGATCCAAGCTACTCAACTGCAGCTACCCCTTAATGTTTGAAAGAGTTTTTATCAAATACACTGACCACAGGATGGACAAGCACAGAGTAGACCCTCAATGTGTAGGTGCACTGTGGACTGTAAGGATGTACAGGAGTGTCCTGTAATACCTAACTGGAAACACTGACAATAATGGGCCTTCAAAATATGCACCACACTGGATATCAGACAGCCTTCTGCAAACTGAATAAATAAGCCTTCTGCTTTAAAAACTTTATTCCTATTTCCCTAATAAGCAGCCCTTCCTTTTTCATCCATAACATCCAATGTAAGACAAAGTTGTATCAAGACAACTTTCTATTTCCAATGACTCTTCTGTCAATAGGTGAAATCACTATCTAGCCACGGACTCAAGAATCAGCATACCTGGATTCTAACATCTCCCTGGACTTGGGCACTTGCTGCAGTGGTGGAACACAATGCTAACTTGCATAGCTAGTCTGGGTTTGTTACTCATGAGACAACTAAAAAAATAACTTGGTCCTTGTAACTCAAATGCTGTAGTAACCTTGCTCCCATGAGTCTTACAGTTTTTCTGAATAGAACAGAACTTGGAGGCACTGGAGTCTTCCTGCCAGTGTCTGTCTTGCAGGTGTACCCTCCATTGCCTCTTCAGGTTTCCCACACGTTCCCTCTTCACACAGAACCCTAAAAGCATTTCCACTGGCAGCATTCTCAGAACAAGCACAAAACCAGCAGCTTGCTGGCAAACCTTCTTCCTCTGCCGTTGTGTCTGCAATCTCTCTGAAAAGCCTGCTTTGATTCCAACTCTCACACCTTTCATGTTACTGGCATTTAGTTCCATTCTCAGTGGCTTGCCTTTGGAGAGTTCCTTCCCTTGGGAAGAAATGCCGCAGCTTCATTGATCAGCCTGTTCTCTGTGTACAGCAATTTCACAGCAAACTATATTGCCTGAACTCCGCGGCACAATTTCCATTGTTTTGCAACAGCTCTAAGGCTCTCAAAGTGGTCTCACCATCATCACAATTATTTGTTTAAAAGGCTGTTCGAGTGCTGTCATTCAGTAAGCCCACCTGCACTGGATGGAACATCCTTGTTCCAAGTCTAGATTATATTTTGGTTCTTGAAAAACAAACAATGCTTTAACTCAAATACAGAGCTTCAACTAAACTCTCAATGCATCTTTTTACCCCTTGCTGCTTTTGATTGTAGCTGATAAAATGCCAGCTACGTATTTTTCTCAGTAATACAGCCTGGGAATTTGTTTCTACATTGACCTGTTCAAAATAGTTTCTGCTATGACTAACTCCTGCAAAGAATCCTCTGATTCCAATTAAGACTAAGAGCTTTCTAACTATTTCCCATGCAAATCTCACTTTCAATTTTATGAATAAAAATTTTAAATTGTCTTCTTTGTATGAGGAAATGTCAATCTATAATTTTAAAATCTCAAGAATTCTATTCCCAAGAGTGGGAATAGTCCACCTTTTACAGAAACCTGGCATTTAATTTCCTTTCTGCTTTCTTGCAATTTTATTTCAGACACTTTTCTTATAACACTGCTTCTGAATTGTCTGGTTTTTACTTGTTACTTTAGCAGTCTTGTGCAAAATACACATTTTTAAACTCTAACAGTACCCAGTCTCCTCAGTTTCTACCACTGAAAAAGAACACCCTATTTTTTAATGCTATCAAATAGAGTCAAATAGTGTTTTGCTGTGAAGTGCCTAGAATTTGTCCCTTGGCTTTTCTGCCATTATCATCCTTCAGAGAGAACAGAAATCCTTCTCTCACCAAATTAAAGTCATTAGTCCTTTTGTAGCCGTAGCACTTGCCAGACTGAATCTTCCATGGCAGTTGCAGGCAGCTATAGCCTGTTAATTGACTACCTGTTCAAGCATCTCCCATCCCAAACAAAATGCTCTGGTACACGTGCAGCTTGCCTCTTTAAGTTCCACACAGAAGCACAGGGCTTCCCCAGAGGCCTGCCCACATGGTTGAAGAAAAAAGACCTTACATCCCTTGAGAAGGGCACTGACAAGGCTGGGACACTAGGGGAGGGATGTCTGCCTTCAACATTCCCATGACTGCCTGTCTCCTGATGCAATGATCCACTTTGTCATTGTGTTTTCTAAATCCTAGCCAACGGTTTTATCACTACAGATACAGAGTAAAGAGGTTCTGAAGAAATATACTTATTAAAAAGTCAGAAACTGTGCTACCAAAGTCTCTGTGTGTGAGTGGGGGAATGTCACCCATCATGCAAGCCCAAGCTTTTCCCAGCTTACTCATTAGGAACACAAAATAATTCTATTTCATGTTTCTACACAGACACTCCAAACTTTGAGCCCAGTTCTTGTTGCTAACAATAATGGCTGACAGGTAGATGGAGGTTATAGTGGCTCCATTATAAAGGAAACCCAAAAGAATAGAGTTAAAGGTTTCACAGCTCACCAACTCTGTCACTGCTTGATGTTTCAGCTTTTGAATTCTTGTCTTTGCATGTTCCTCTTAACGCTTTTATACGACTTTCTAGCTGGACTGTTTATTAAAGCAGCTGTGTCATTTGCTGGATAAAAATCCAATAAGAGAGTTCCCTCTTTAAAAAACAATTAAAAATAAATGCAACAAACATGTAGTTCTACTTTTGGCTATTGATTTCAAATCTCGCAGGACTTTCACTATTTTATTATCATTTACACTATAACTCAGGGTAGAAATCGTTCAATGAAATGCACATCGATTCACTTGGGACCTGACCCTGTTGGTTCCATCCTCCTGTATTTTCAATTTGGCTTCAAGTTGAGTATTCGTCTTTAAACCACACCAAAGCGTACATATGGCTCACGATAAAATTCTCAAGAGGAGGCCACTGGTTTCAGGAACAACAGTACAAAAATACGAACAGAGTAGTGTGAAAAGCAATCGCAGCAAGTCTCTGCCTAACTGAGGTCTCTTCTGCATTCAATATTTGCATTTTCTGCATTATTTATTGCCACCATCAAGAGTTTAATCCTTAAAGCATCATTCTGCATGCAGTTTCCTTATAAGCACATGAAACCCTAAGTAGCTTAATTCCAATACAGTTATATAAATTATTAACTCCATCTCCAAATACGATGTGAATTTCATTTGAGAAATTGTCTGAGATCCAGAACTTCAGAGCAGAGACCAAATTTCCTACATTTAAGCTTTTGCAAGAGCTCTGTGAAACAATCTTTCACTTGAAGGCTATACTGCAGACAAGGACCATCTTGTAAACTGCAAGCAGGACCAAGGAAATCTCTCCAAACCCAAACATTTACCTATAAGAATCATATTCCAACCTAGATTTCTAAATTTTTGTCTCCAGCTGACTAAATATTTCAAACGCCCCACCACCACCACTCCCACCCATTTTCCCCAAAATCCAAGCAGATTAACCTACAATTTGACCAGTTGTAAGGTACTATGAGGTAACTTACTACTTTGAGTGCATCAAACATGATAACTTAGGACGTGACAAATCTCACAAGAGAAAACTCTGCAAGCACCACTTCCATTATTCATTCCCTACTGTCACCCTGAGTGCTCTCAGAAGAGTTCTCCAAATGTCACCTTCCCACTAACTTTCACATAGCTACATACATGTGGATAGAAATACTGCTTCAGGTATATCCCAGTGTAAGTGTTCTGTTTCCACAGACACAGAAAATGCATTAGTTTCTTCTAAAAAATATATATGGAGAAGAAGAAAAAGAGCAAAAGAAACCAAACCAAGCAAAAACCCACAAGTTGTGTCCACAGAGCTGGTACGTTCTTCTATGTCATCCTCAAAACTAAAAGTAGACAGGATGAATTATTATTTTTAACATCACTAGAACTCTAAAGAGCTTCCTCCAAGGGTCACTGAAATTCACAGGAAGGCATAGGTTGACTTGTTTCTGCAGCGATCCTGACCTTACATTCAGTCCACAAGTTTCTGCTTAGTTTGCCTGTATTAGTGATGCAGTTGCTATTCCCAGTATTTCTATCCAAATATCTGACAAATAGCAACACTTTCTGCAAATATCTGTATTCTCGTACATGAGGAAATATGTATATTCTTTATTAATTAGTAGTTTTTATTTCTACTTGAGAAGTTTCAGCCATCTAACTGAGAAATAGAAATGAGAAAATAAGCAGTTTTCAAGTGGAATACTACACATCAAGTGAGGGACCGTTTGACTAAACTCCTGGTAAGCACCACCTGATGAATCAGCACAGACCAGAATTCACCTTTTGCCCAAAATGGAAAGAAAAAACTTTGTATTTTGTACAAGTGAAAGAAAGCAACCATGACATACAAGTATCTTCTGAAACTATCTTCAGATGTCTTAAGAGGAAGGAAAGAAAGCATTGCAAGACTCAAGAATGAAAATGCTGATAACATCTCAGCTGAACCCATTCTAGGATCTGACCCAAATCTCAATAAGAAAAGGACACGATGAGCTTCCAAAGGGCATGAAGCTGTTGTTCCCACAGGCAGCCACTGCTGCAGGTAAGGAAGGAGTGGTTGTGAAGTAGGCAGGATGGATCTAGAATATGCACTGCCAATACATTTATTTAATTTTTTACTGTATGTGCTCCTCTGGACACAAGAAGCTGTAAGAATTCCAACATTACAAGCATTTTAAGTGGACTTCTGGGTTACTTGAGCTAGCCTATTAAATCAGTGGTCCTTCTTTCAGTCTTAGATCCCTTGAAGTCAATGAGTTTATTCTGCCTGAGTAAAATGTTTTATGTCCTCCACTGATTTCTTTTCATCTTTGCCTTCAAAGAAAAGCTTAGATTCTATCCGACAAGGTAAAAAGTGCTTCCCACAACCAAAACCTTTATGAACATTTTGAATTCAGTTCCATTCCAGTTTTAGTGATGTGTGTGTGTGTGTTTATATTACAGTTTGTATTTTGAAATGAGGGAAACTAAGGCAATGCAGCTTGGTCAAGAAACCTGCATAAGGGTGAATGACTAAGCACACCAGATTCAACACACAAACCACAGGACCCATTACAGTTTATTTGTTTAATAATGTTTTTCAGCACAGCCTTAGCTACAAAACAGCTTTGTAAAAGTAATGCAAAACCCTCTGATTTCTCTCGCATAGTTTCTTATTTTAAAAAAGAGCCTTTTTCCTCAGAGCATAAAAGAAATGTTTCTTAGAGTCTGCTTTCATTAGAAATCAGGAGTAACATCAACTTTTTCTACAAATTACCTTTGGAGGCCACATCTGGTTAGCTTAATTCTTCAAAGATTGCCTTGCTCCGTCTCCTTGGCTCTTTCTTCCTTTGTCATACATTGGCTCGTTTTATGTCTGACAGTTCTTTTATTACCAGATTTCATTTTGAATCCGATTTCCCCCCTGTCTCATTACTTCTGTCTTGCTCTCTGTTTGTTCTCTATTTCTTTTTCCTGTTTGACAATTCTCTTATTAGTGGATTTGGTTTTGCCTTTGTTTCATGCTTTCTGCTTTTATTCTCTTGTGTCTTATTTTTGCTTTTTTACTTATTTTTCTCCTGTCAAGGCCTCCTTTTCTTTCTGCCTATTCTCTCAAAAGGTATATGCTTAGCTTTTGTTTAAGGTTACCAGATTCCAGCATGTTGTGGAGTTAGTTTATTGTTAGATATTGCCATGCAGAAGGAACCAGGTTTAAATAAATCATTTCCTTTGGTCTATGAGCAGCCACTAATCTATGTACTTATATAGCCATATTTACATAGCCATAAGCTCTGCTTCTCAGCTACTAAAACATGATCTAGACCCAAACCTTAAGAGCAAGGCGGTTGCTTTTAAGTTCATTGCTTTCTCCCAGCATTCTCCATAAGCCATTAGGTTCCCTCCAGTTGGTACAGAGAAAAGGTGACACACCAGCCGTGCCTTCCCTCTGCTCCTTGCAGGCTGTCCCAGCGAGCTCACTGCAGTAAATCCTCTCCTGATGGACATTAACAGGCACAGCCAGCGTTACCTGCAGCACCCCATGCCTAAGCTCCTCCCCAGGGAAACAGCTGTGTGTGCACACCATGCAGGCTTGCTGTAAGACATTCCAGAGGGAAAATGAGAGCTTTTGTGTGCTTCACTGGGGCTACAGTGGAAATACTGTTATCGATGAGCTTCACCAGGCTGGTCTCCTAATCCTTTAAAGAGTTCCCTGTGCTACCAGGATCCCAAGTATCCTAGGGACTAGCAAGCACCCACTGGAACACAGCCTGAGTGAAAGCCAGGGGACCTCAGTTATTCACCACTTGCATCACTCATTTATTTCAGGTGCCAGAACCTGAGGCAAGACCGAGAAAGCATTGCTGGAACAGGGGCCTGATCTGAAAGATGTTTGGCCTATACTGATACTTCAATAGGATGTTTATTTTTATAGGAATAGAAAACACAGTTGGGTGATCTCACTGCCACTGACCACAAGGAGGAGGAGAATGTTGTCTCACTGCCCCTTCAGATTGTTGTTCAGGTGTTTTTCAAATTAAAAGGGCGGTCTTGCAGTCATAAATTTTCTCCACCATGCTTATGGATAGAGAATTCTGCTTCCAAAGGCACCAGCAAAAGGAGCTTTACAAGATTTCTGGGTGAGAGCTCAAACTGATTTATTATTTGTCAAGAGACACATTAAATAAACTTGGCCTTTTTTGCTGTCATCAGCTGTGTGAAAGACAAGCTACAAGCATTAGCGTTTCCTTTAATGCCACAGCACTTAGGTTAGAGAAAGCACAGTTGAAGCATCTTATATTTGGAAGGAAGGTGTGATGTCAGGGATGAATATTGCTTGCTGGGGCTGTCTGTTTCTCAGTGGGGAATTAGTTCCTGTGCAGTGTTTTCTGTGGATGTTTCCACTGGAGGTGAACAAAGTTGTAAATTGCCTTTGGTAAATTAAAATTTGGTGAATCACGAGGAGGATGGAGTGCCGTGTCCTTCTCATAACCTGTAATGAGGATCTCTGTAAAGTGACTCAGCATTCCTTTAAAGGTCATTATTGCCCATGTGCAAGAAGCAACCTTCTATTAGTTACTTTCAGAACAGAGCCTCTCTATTGCCACTGCAGAAATTTTCATGTTTGACTTTTGTCACAGAACTTACAGTTTCTGATTCTTTAGTCTTAAAAATCAAAAACAGTACTCTATACAAACTGTAGTGCAGAGAATCAAGACAATGATTTCTGCTTAAGCTTCTGAAAACTAAAGAGAAAGCAAATGGTGTGCCATGCACTGTGGGCCAGGCATACCGGCACCCTGTTCAATTTACTACTGAAAGCTAAGAAATCAAAGGGATACAATGCATACAATGACATGGGGCGGTGCAACATAAAATGTAAAGGCATGCAGCCATGCAGAATTATTTGCTGTATTTAAATCCTGTGGACATACTAAAAACTGCAGCTGTGTGAACCAGATACCAACTTTCTATGCACAAATTCTGTGTTCTTAGACCAATATCAGATTCTCAGATTCATCAAACTGATGATGAAAGAAAAAGAAAATAAAGAAATTACTCAGAAACACACCAATATGCTGATGGTGAGGCAGGCTTCTTTTTTCTTTAAACAGATGCATCTGCACGAATTTCTCCAGACTAAATGGTATTAATCACATTACCACACTAAGTCCCACAGCAAAGATGATTCATCTGCTCTGATAAATAAGGCCATCTCTGTTCCTGCAAACCATACTCCTCTCCACATCACTTAGTTTCCTATCTTGTGATTTAAATAGAAATGGGACTAGACTGCACACCCTTGACACACAAGTCCCACTAACATTTCAATAACTGTTCACCACTATGCATAAAAGCCCTTATTAGCGGTCTTTGAGTGCTGCTGAACCTGACACAGCACTAAACGGTGGCAAACAGACTGGGATTAGAAATTTCAAAACCATTTAGATGATTCTGAAAGAGTTTTAGATGCACTGTCGTAATCTGCCTTTGGGAATGATCTGCCCTCATAGCAAAAACTACCGCGTTAGCAACGTACTCCAACTCCCACAGGCTCTCCTGCAGCCTAGTTACAGCTACCATAAGCCCTGTTTCAGCATTCTCCACTTTTTACACTGGATTTAATCACAAAAAGCACCTCATGCACCCTTCCGAGAGCAGCTAGAATCAGGTATTTGTAGACACATGCTGCTTTTAAACTAAATCTATATGACCAAGCTTTCTTTTTTCCCAGCATCTCAAAAACTGGAGTGCTCAAAGGGCAAATAATAAATTTCCTGAAGTAAACCTGCACACCATAGAAATTGGAGACTGATCTGTGTTCAAATGCAGGACAAATGTTGTAGACCAGCCCACAACGCTCCTGTACCTGTTAGTCTCATTCTCCAAACTGAGACTGGCAAGTTGCCTCTGCACTGCAACTGTTAGCAGAATCCAAACAATCCCAAATGAAAGATACATAAGGGATCCACAGTTTCTCAAATTCTGCTGCTTGAATTCGGGCCAAAGCATTGACTGTTTAGAATCTGAATGCTGATGTGGAGTCAGGAACTGTTCCTAAATTTCTGCCTGAAGCCCATCTATACCATATTCAGAATAACTGCATGTGCCATAACCATCATGGACCTGTACACTTCTGCCAAAACTGTACCCACTTCACTGAAACTTAATTTGGCACTGAGTCTGGAATTACTTAATTCAAACAGCATCTAGTTATAAATTTGCTGGGAACTATCCTTTAGTTTTTTGTCAGCACGATGACAAAAATTTAAAACATGGTTTATATTTTTCAAGGCCATGAATTTCTGGCTTTATAATAACACTACTGACTGGTAAATAAAGAGAAAAACAAGGAGGGTAAAAATCTATCATGCAGGATAATATTCCTTTCATAAATACTCAAATTATATTTACCTAGCAAAGAAAGAGCAAGGTAAGCTCCTGAACCACTTAACACTTCAACTGTTCAGAGAAACCCTTGGATATTGTTAGCAGATAAAAGATAAGTTCTGAAATGAATATCCTTTCATTTCTCTTTCACGTAGTTCACATTACTTGAGATAAGAGTAAATTACCTCAAATGCATCCCCTTATTGAAAAGGTAAGGATATGTTTCCATACCCTTAAAACATACAGATTCTCCATTTAGATTTCTTCATTTCCATGTTTGTTAAAGATTTACATAGTGCCAATGTTTATTCTCCTGTATCCTGTCCTCAGGAAAAGCCTATGGTATACAGAAAAGAAGTATAAAATAAAGACAAGGTTTGTGCCAAATCTACATATCTTGATTTTTCACCATCCACTTGATCCTTTTTGTGCCACAGTTACAAAGTATTTAGATGCAAATGTCAAGTTAATGCACATGAACAAAATAGTTCACAAAAAGAAAGCAAACTATGGGTAAAACACACTATGAAAATGTGTACATATTTCAGTCTGTACTTCAGGACAGCACTCCCTCAAAAAGGCTTGAGTTTGCCAGTAAAAACAGCATCCAGCAAGCAAACAAACTCATTTATTTCAGAAGTCAAAGATCAATTCACCCTCCTTGTAGGAACTCTCATTACTGAAATACTTTGCTAATTGATAGCAAGCATTTTTCTGGTATAGAAGTATTTAATCTACAAACATGAGGTGAGCACACCTGAAGATGTCACCCTGACTCTGAAGATATCACCCTGAAATGAGATGACTCAGGTGGGCATCCCTTCCAACTTCACAACACCACTTTTCATCACTGTAGTTTTAAAGGCTGTTCCAAAACTTCACTGGTTTGAAAATATATACTATAAGACAGAAGTTGCAGGGGAAGTGGGAAAGGTTATATTATTCCTATAAAGCAAGATAAATGGAAGGAAACACTATCCTCTGGCACTTTTTTATTTTCTTATTAATTTCAGACAAAACTCTGTCTTTTCTGGATGATAACTTCCAATCAATTGGTTCTAATTGTTTCAAAACCAATCACTGAATTTTTTACAAACCACAGAAAGATTGCCAGTGAAATCTATGCCTCTCCCCTAGTAAGACTGTTTAATGAGCTATCGTATTGTGCAATTTCATTTAAAACCGAGCTCTGCCGCTGAACTATTTAACAATTAGATGAAATGTTTCACTAGTTTCACTGCAACTCAATTGAGATGAGAGTTCAAGTGAAAAAAAACTTCAAAACACCACTCAATTTATACCCATCCTTATATTGCTTAAAATACCCAAGACCACTTCCAGCAAAAAATCCAATTGCTTCAAAAACTTAATGGGCCTTAACATTTCATATTCCGCAGACCCAAACACGGACAGACAAACTCCAGGTTGATGTTGTTTAGAATACTGTAGGACACCAAAAGAGCACTCCAGGGTAAAAAGCTCCCTGCTGCTAATGGTCTGTGTTTCAGCTGACAGCAGTGACACACATACACAGGGTGAGAACTCCTGGGGGCAAAGTCATGATACAAATGAAACATTGTCTTCAGAAAGGGGAGGGCACAGATTTGCTGGTAATGTCTATTGTGAATTTGCACATGTACATGCAAATAAAAGAAAGGGAAAAAGCAAACCAGGCTGAAAGTTAGCTTGAGGAATAGAGAAGCTGACATGTGAATTTAGGATTCCATCAAAAAACAGAGAAGGAAATACATGCATGCAGTAGGGAGAAGGAAAGGATGCCTGGAGAGAAGGACAACCATTACTTGTCACTTGGTTTATAGGACCACGTAATTATTTCAATTGGAAAAGACCTTTGAGATCATCAGGTCCAACCACTAATCTGACTCTGTCAAGTCCACCATTAAATAATGTCCCTGAGTGCAAGAACGGTGACTTTTAAAAAACGTCCAACCCCCCTCAACCATTCCTCACAGGACTCATTCTCCAGACCCTTCACCAGCTTTATCCCTTCCCTGGACTTGCCCCAGCCCCTCAATGTCTTTCTTGTAGTGAGGGACCCAAAACTGGACACGGGATTCAAGGTGTGGCCTCACCAGAGCTGAGTACAGGGAACAACCACTGCCCTGGTTCTGCTGGTCACACTGTTGCTGATCCAAGCCAGGATGCCACTGGCCTTTTTGACCACCTGGACACAGTTCAGCCAGCAGACAACCACCATCCCCAGGTCCTTACACACCGGGGCCCTTTCCAGCCACTCCTCCCTGAGCCTGCAGCACTGCACGGGGTTGTTGTGACCATGTGTGTCATTATATTCACACCTGATCTGTCTGCCTAAAGGTAAAGAGAACTTGTGAGTCCTACCTAGCTCTGCCCTTTCTGTGAAACCATCAGTTGCAAAACAGGTCTGCCACTAAAGCCATGACTAGTACAGAAGGCGCCTAATACTTGCATGAAACAAATAGGAACTGATTGAGTCTGCACTAACATGAGATTCAGCTGAAGGGACACTAGAAGTAGTGAGCAGCATTCCAGTATTTTTCCAGCATCGTCCTTCTCATTTGTTATTTTTAGCTTGCTGTTCTAAGAAAAGAAGTCACAGATATCTCTAACCTACCTGTATATTCACCACTTCCAACAGTCAGATTTCCTTGCAAGTTTCATGAAAATCTTTCTGACAGGGTATACTCAACAGTTGTCTACACTCACTGCAGTTCTGGTCCATACCAGTGCACACAGACTGGCCAGGTACATAGGCCTCCTGGAGCTCAGGATCTGTCATAGCACTGATTTGAGAAAGCCCTGCTACAAAGGAAAAGAACTAGACAACACCAAGGAAAAAGTCAGAGGTACGGCAAGGAGATACTCTTATATAAAGGCTATGAGGAAGCAGTCAGAAAAGCAAGAGATTTTGTGAGGTGGCAGGAGGGAGGGAAACATACAGTGACATAAGAGTCCCATCCTGAGGCAAGCACATTGCATGAATTCCATTAGTGAAGGAATGACTTTTTACTCATTAAGAAACTCACTTTAGATAGTCTGTTGGTGTCTGTTCTCTTTGCTTGCAGAACAGAGAGATTCATTAAGAGGGTCAGGCAGCGATACGTCCGTGGGACAAATGAGTCAATGTAAGGGTGTTTGAATGTCTGGAAAGGTCACAATTAAAATGCTCAGACTCCTATTAGCAGTGGCACCACACAGCTACCAAGTCCAAGCCTTATCATGGACCAGCACAAGTCAGAAGTCACTACAAAGGCTTTTACATAAATACACTACCTGTTATCGGGAACCAAATGCTTCCATGGAGAAAGTGTGTTTTGTTTACAACCAAAACTGAGACACAGTAGCAAATTAACAGAATTCATATTTCTGATAATCCTTTTTGACAGAATTAATCAGCCAATGCAGGAGTCCTGCAGTTTATTCTGATTAGGATGAGAAATTTATGATAGAACCAAGTATCTCATGCAATTTTGTCTGATAATTAAAAAATGAAAAAAAAAAACCAAGAACCCTCCCAATGAATAAAACAAAAACCTAAACAAAACAAAAAAACTCCAAACCAAACCCAAACACACAGATTTGCCTCAAACAAATTATTGTTTGAGTCTGTCAAGAAGAAACAGAAATTAAAGTAAAAGGAGATATTTTCTTTACTCACAGAGTACCAAACTTCTTTCTAGCTGACACTCAGTTCAGAAGGAATTTTTGGCTTTTACTCTGAACTTGAATGCCAGGGATTTTCTGACAACATCCGATGCTTTAAAAACAGCCCTCTCTCACTGCTCCAGTACCCCATCTACTTTCACTCGCCTGTATATCCAAGGCTTCATAAAATCATTTGCAATGAAACCTTCTGCCCACATGCACCCTGTGCCTGCTCGTGTTTGAAGTGGAAGCTGCTATCACTCTACCATCTGTTCTGAAAGGAGCATCTCTCTTTCATAACGATATTCCCAGATGAAGGGCAACTACTGCTTCCCCATTGGCAGCAGCAGCTTTAGTCCAATTCAGAACAGAATCTATTAGCAAAACACAGGGCAAAAAATACTGCATTCCGACACAAGAAGAAAAAAATATCTTTAAGTATAAAGTCACCTGGAGAACAACCCAAAAGGCTCTGAAAAAGTCACAGAGAGACAGTAACATTACACATGAGTGTGTGGGTCTGTCCTGTTTTAAATCCTTCAAATGGAGTCTTTTGGATGCTAAAGAAAAGCATGAAAATGTTTATGGTAAAAGGCCAGCTTACAATGTCCTTAGATCAAAGGCCATCCAAGGCCACCTGCCCTTGCAAGTCTTTTTAAACATAAATCCCCACTCTTTATTCATTCCCTTTCAAAGCCTGACTGAACATACAACCCATTTGTGACAATGGGGGATAAATTTAAGAAAATGTTTGAATTTTGAGTGTCTGATCCTACAACTTTAGTTTTGTATCAAACAATCAATTAAGAAAGCTATAATTTTTTTTTTCCAGACAAAACATCTACTCTTCCATGCAATGTTGTGGAGTTTCACACCCATATGACCATTTTTTCTCTCTTGTTCAGACCAATATCTCTGTTCAGCCTCAGTGGCTTTCCTCTCTGATCATGAGCAGATATTATGGATTCCATGCTCTGTGTGCTTGTATTCTTTGGTCCCTATCTTTAGACACTGGATTTTTTAAACTTTTCTTTGAAAAATCCTGATTTCCTGTTCATTTTTAAGGTCAGACTTACAAAACATGAACAACCTACCTGTGCTTGATATAGCTTGTTAAATATTTTATTTTATTTGTGTTTTTATTAGCAGAATTCAGCCCTCTGGGGCACTTTTATGAAGGATGCTTTTGAAATGTAAATGTGATTGATTTGATATTACAGCTTATATTATTCTTACTTGCACAGTGCCTTTGGGAACAAAAGAATGGAGTTTTCTTTTTACTGATGAAAAGATCTGTGGTAGGTATTTTCCTCTTTTCTACACATAAAGAGCCTACAAATTTCTAAAAAAAAAAAAGTTACCTGTCTTCAGACATTCATGCTAACCAACTTTTAGTGCTTCTTCCATTTTCTGAACTGTTTTGGATAACAAAACCAATAAATGTATACTCCCATTTAAGATGCAAGTTCAAATTTACACACAATGCAGACAGAGTTCCATCTTTAATAGACTGAATAGTACAAACCTCACCAATATTATCCCGGTTGCTAACAAAAGGTGCACACAGCAGTTCAGCTCAGTAGTCGAGAACATGCAGCTGTGTTTGCAAAACCCTGTTATAACTTACTCATGTAGTGAGAATTATTTAACAGTTTCAAAAAGCAGCTAAATAAACGACAAATCCTTTATATAATATTACATCTTTTATAAAGAACATATTTCCGAAGAATATTCAAACATCTGGAAATGATGGGCTAGCACTCTCCCATCTGAAAGCTACCTGTTACACTTTTCCCTGTCCCCAAGGAGGTGGAATGGACACAGATAATATATTTCACTGCAGTTCTGCCATCTCCTTCTTGTTTCAAAGAAAGAATACTTGTATGACTTCTACAACCTATCAAATCCCAGCTATTTAGGAGAAATACTTCTCACTGTAATAAACAATGGAAACTGTTTCAAAATAGTGATGTATTGTCTGGGGAGATATTAAAAGTAAAGCAAGTAACTAAGAAGCTATCTGCATTTCACACACACAGTATTAAAATACACCCACAAGAACAAAAGGCATTTGGGTAAAATTTAAGCAATATTAAGCGTGGAGTTTTTCCAGTGAATTGGTAAAGCTCAGAAGATGTAACTAATTAGAACAGAAGGCTGCAACAGTTAGACTCTTTCAGAAAGAATAGTTAAGGTACGTTGCCATATGGTTCTGAAAACTCATTTAATGCAATCCAAATAGAAGAACATGTGCATATACCCCTGTGAGTTGCCCAAGCATTAATACTGCCTTTTAACTCAGCCATTTAGTGCAGGCACAACTGTTACTGAGCTGCATGACTTTAGACAGTGAAGGTAAAATTAAACTGTGAAAAGATTACAAAAGCTGTGGAAACAGCTTAAACCAAAGCAAATATTCACCTATGTTTTATATGACATATGATATTCCATTCTGCTGAAAAAGAAGCTATGTATAGCAAAAAACTTTTTAATTTCAGAAAAGCAACTGTATTCTTACACAAGCTTGCAGGGTGGTTAGAGCTGCGTGGCCATGCAGCAGATCCTGAGGCAAAGCACTTAATCTATATAATATCTAAATTGCAAAGCTACATGCTCAAAATACAGAAAGAGCCACAGCTATAAATCACTTATAGAAAAGCCCTCATGTTTGACAGTATCAGGTGCCATCTGTTCCTATTCAAGTGTGCTCCTTGGAAAAAAATCAACAAGAAATTAGAGTTTAAGAAAGAAGTTGGCATGATATTCAAGAATCTAAGAAAGAAGTTCAGTTAGAACTGAGAAAATAGCACTTAGGACCTTGACCAGCAAAATTTGGTTGTCATTCACTACTCTGGAACTATGAACTTTTTAACTAATAAAGCAGCAGCATTGTCAGAAGTTAGTATTGCCTTTAACTAGGATGTTGCACTATTGATAGTGATCCAGAAATAACACCAAAAGCAGAACTTTTGCTATTCCTCTGTCTGAGAGAGCCTGGACCTCATTAAAATCCCAAGGCTTAGTTCACCACCTAACACTGTTCATCCTTCCATTCTGAAGAAAAAATTCATGCACCAATGGGTGGTTTGAAAACCTTATTCTCTTATTATTCTCTCTTCTGCTGGAGCTATTCTTACCTACTGTGTCAAGATCTATCATTGTTATAAAATCTTTGCTAGTTATTTTTACCATTGCACTTAGCATGTTTTGGGTATCAAATAATACCCGAAATAAGCCCTTTTATTGAACCCAAAGAACAGAAGATTATTTTTGCTATTGTTCAATTATTAAAATTGTCTCATATCCATAATCCCAGACTCATCCCTTAGGAGGCAGAATATAATCCCCTGGGAGGTTTCAGTAAAAATGGAACCATGCTCCAGTTCTGTAACTGATCATTTCCTCCCACAAGCTCAGTGTTGATGTGGACACCCTGCACAGGTTCTGCTCATGCCACTGCTGACAGGATAATGGCCCTGTATTCATACCTGTTCCAGTTCCTCAATCTTAATCACCTGGGGGCTGAAGACACTTGCTTAATTGTGTACATTTTACAAGCAGTCAATGCAAAATTAATTACTATCTCTTCCAGCCCTCCAAAAGACACTTTAAAGGATTTACAAGATGTATACATTTTTTAAAGCGTCCTTCATTGATCTATGTCTCTGCCATAGATTTGCGTGCTGCCTTCTGTTCTCTTCAATCTGAGTCTTGAAAGCAAGGTACCTTTTCTGCATCCCAATGCCTAAATGTATTCATTGACATTTAATAATATGTTTTACTACTGTGGCCTTTGAGTGTGTTGTATTGCAACTGCCTGGGCATCCCATAGTTTCCCCACAGGTCAATGACACTTCTAAGGAGGGAATAAGCAAAATTCTATTTGAGCTGATGGTATCAGTTTCTTATTGCAACGCCTTTGAATTAAAGGTTGTAAATAACAGGAACAACACAAGGCAGCTCATTGCTTTTGGTGCCAGTTCCCTTCAGAAACTACTCTAAAGCTACCAGTGAGGCCAAAACTGGAACAACAGGCCACACAAAAAGCTGCATTGCCTTCGCTTTTAAGGAGACAAAAGATTTTGCAGAAGCTTAATTCAGAAAATAATGTGTCTGTAAACTAGAGGCTTTGAAAGCTGCAGTACTTATTTTGAAGAAGTTTCTGTGATACAGAATGCACAGGAAAACTGTCAAGAGCATTAGTTTAAGAATCATTCTTTTATGTCACTTCCCTGACTGGTAACATTTAGCTAGTGTGGAAAATAGCTATTTAAAAATCCATACGTAAATGTGCAAGACAGATATTCAGATATTCTTATAATCTCCAACACTGCAGATTCTCACTAGTAGAACTTTGCATCATTGAGCAATCTTACAAGAGAACAACATGAATAATATACATTAATTTATGATTTATTTATCTTTACCCCGACTGCTTTAGTGTCTATATTCTCACAGCATATTGAGATCCAACCATCTCTGGAACAGAGAAACTCGCCTCCCAGAGCCCCAAACCAGCACACTGTGGGAGAAAGCAGAGCAAAAAGGTGCCAAAACAAGCATTACCTTAAAGAAGGTGTAGTAGAGATGTCAGTTCTATAAAGAGAAATATATACTTGTAAATGTCTCATCTGAAAGCCTCCAGTTTTATGGGAACAGAGGCAATGAAAGATACCTCATGAGGGCACATGAGTTAGAGCAAGGGACAGACTTCTTCTAGGTGGATAGTTAATATATAGTGATCAAAGCTTTTTTCCTTGAAATCAGCAGAACTCCTACTGATTTCCATGCATTTTCCTTCCCACAGCTATGTTTTGATAGGGGAAACCTTAAGGAAAGGTGAATAAAAAACTGCTTCAATGAGGAAAATGTCTCTTTTAAAAATAATTATTAAAGGCCTTTCTTTGTCCTTTTACCCTTCTCTTTCCCCCCTCCAGAGAAGGCATCAAAATCTGGTTTTCATCTTCTCCGATCAGCATTGCCTGTTGCTACAACTGTACCAAAGCTGACTGATCAGCTTTGATTTTTTGGTCAGCTATTTCCCATTAACAATCTTTATTCTGACAAATACTCTGGACAAAATAGCTGAACATCAGCTACCTGATCACATGTGTCAACCACCATTTTACAAGCCTTGGTCTCCGGCTGACTTTCCAAGAAGGCTGTGTCATACCTACACATTTTTTCTGTCCCAAACATGTGAAGTGGCATTAGACACCTAGATTGAAGCAGCTGAAGCAACTGAATCCCATTCTTCAGTACAGATCCTCCCAAAGCAGAAATATTTTATCAGTCTGATAAGATCTATTCCAAATTCAGCACCTGGGTCAGGGCAGATGAAGAGAAACCTCAGAGCTCTAGGTGTTTCTATATACAGTTTAATTCCACTGTTGTCTCAAAGGACAGATTCCCTAAAGACCATATCGAGCTTATAGATTTAGGACTGGTGTATTCTATAAATTCACTGTACGCTTGAGTTTACATATTAGTCACTGCTATTTTGTAACAGTAGATTGTTATAATAATAACATTTCTTACAGCTTCACAGTTAGGGAAGATGGAATAATCATTTGGGAATCCACAGGGGGCCAGTGAAACCAAGTAAATGTTTTGCTATTCAAATTGTGGTGTGAAGGCAAAATTCTTCATCAAAAGTACTGGTATAGATTTTTCAAATTCTCTTTAAATACCTTTCCTACAAAACCTGTCATAATACATACTAATGTTTTCTCCTGACTGCCAATCATTAAATTAATCACTGAATTACCAAATTATTTCTTTATGATTGTTAGCACATTCTTTCTACATGATTTCTCTTTTTGTTTTATAATTGATTTTAAGAAAATATTTTGAAATATGCATTACCTAAGAAAACAACTGTGGTAAGAATAACAAATGATTGCTATCTGCTGGTAGAAAAACACTAAACAAGTTACAATAATTTGACTGAATGTTGAAGTGAAGTCTGGATTACAATATTCAGAGTTAGGTACAAGGAAGTGGGGTGATTTAGAAAGGAAGACGACACTAAATACCTGGAAAGAAGATCAGTGAATTTCTTAATTTACTCTTCAGAAGTAAGGTCAGCAGGTCCTTGAAATCTGAATGAATGTTTACCTTAAAGACCAGGTTGCAAAACTGTTATGTGTTTTAGGAGCAAAAAACTCCAATGAATTCTTCTAGAACAGAAACATCTTAAATCCTATTTCAAAATATTTCAAAACCTCTGTTGTTTTAGACCAGGGAGACCCTGGTGGTGCTACTTCTGGTGCAACTGATTTACTTGCACAGAAATCATTCATCTATCAGTATGGAAAACATAAATGTCAAAGCAACTATAATATATGTGTACCAATGAAGTCATCTGTTATGCCTCCTTTTCCTTTTTTTTCTTCTTCTTTTCTTTAAACTCAGCAAGTAGAAAAGGCTTTATTAACCTTCAGTAGATCTGAACAAGGTTTTTTAAAACAAAGGATCACTGCGTAACTTCCATGCAGGAGTTCTTCTGAAGGGACAATGAGCCCAAGCTGCAGACCAGTAACCAAAAACTGCCAATGCCAGTTTGTCCTCGCCAGTATCATTTAAATTTCCTTGCCTCAGTTTCTTATTGTGGGATTATAAAATAACAGTGTCATAACACTATGATCTATGAGGTCAACTTATTCTTGTGGCTAATGCTGTCAGTAAATTTAGTTATAAAGTAGTTCAAAAGAAATCATTTGTGTGAAGAAACACACATAACCACATCTCAGGAGAATAGATGACCCACAATGAAACAAAAGCCACTCACTTCCTTCATGTTTTCTAGTAGTTCTCAAATCATGCTATTCAACCATCTCCAATTCACTTTCCCCTTCAGGTAGTCTGATTAGACTAAAATAAACAAACAATCAAAAAAACAAAATGCCACAACCATACAAAGACACCTCTGCTCAAAAAAGAAAGGTGGGGGGGGGGAGGGGGAAATATTAGGTAAAAAAGCCTCAAATAGTGTAGCTCTGTGTGATGAGTTCATAGATGAAGTTAGAAAGCAATAAAGAAATCCACTCTCATCATCTACATCACAGGAATATGGCTCTAGCAAGGGCTCATCAATCACGCTCCACATCACTGGATGTTCTAGGAACAGTCACACACTGAAAGGTGGGAAACTTGGAGAAGAGAATCAACATGATCTGACCACTTCTGAGAGCAATGTGATCGAGAAGTGCCTGAGTGCACTGCAAGTTTGTGCTGCCTCAGGAGAGACCCCAGCCACCTCTGTCGTTCACAGGCTGCGCTGCCTGGGCTGGGCTCCGAGGTGACACCACAGACCTCCTGCAAGCCCTCGGCAGCTACACGTGAGGAGCGATGTGGGAGTACACCCTGTGCTTAGTTTTGGGTCTTGTCCATCAACTGAAAATAAAATACAACAAGAGGTGGACCAAAAGATGAGGTACTCGGTGGGAATGCAATGCTGATGATATTTTAGAGGTGATCTAGAGTCAGGGGAAAAAATTGAAGAAAAACTATCTGTGGTTTGAATGAGGCTCCTTTATCAACATTTGCTCTGACATTTAAAAGTAAAAAAAATAACAAAAATAGAAATTATACACTTGCTGTCTAGCAACGAAAAGTACCCCACCCCAGAAAAATATTTTAATACTAAAGCTCCATTTATGTCTCTGTGAGTTAGACAACTTTATATTTTTGGTCCAAAGTGTTTACTGTTAAACAGTGTGATAATCACAGTTCAGTATATTCTAGGATTAGTGGTGCTTGTGGAATCCTTAGTTGGTGGGGATCTCAAATTTTGTAGTAGACATGCCTGCGTGTGTAACACAACAGATAGTAAAGAGAACAAATTAATACAAAACAGGTGCAGCACAGGCTGGAATGTTTTTATACTAATTGTCCTCCTCCTCTGCCTCTCCCCAGAAAAACACAAACAAAAAACCCCCACATTATTTTGCAGAAGGTGTTGCAACAGTCTCCTACACATCCCTCCTTGGTGCTCAGCCCAAGAGTCTGCATGCCCAGGGACCCTGGGGACAGAACATGGGAATCCTACTGCAGGCCAGAGAGGAGCACAAAGGCATCAGAGAACATGAACTATCACAACAGTAGGTAACAATAGAAAAAGGCAAGTTTAAATACAACTTCCCCAATTGCAAATAGATTTTAAAACCGTTTTTACAGAATATGTCAGAATTAACTTAGTCTAATGCTGTTCCAACCTAATTTAGTATTCAAAATCCACTTACTTTAGCTGCTTAAGAATCTATGGCTTTTCCAACACTATCAGTTTTTTCTTTTATGCTGCTTCAGGAAAGCTCTACTGGGTCCCACAAGTTCATACCAAGAGCTGACTTGATACATCACAGCCATGTACACAGGAAAATGCAAGGCATAACATAACAAGGTATTTTAAATATCTATTTTTTTCCTCAAAGAATCTACTAAGAATATCGTTTCTGCTCTGGAATACCTCATACCCCGTGCTCTCTGGGATCTATACAATATCAGGGAGATTTTTTCCTTTCATTGTCCCCCATTAAACCTCACAAATTCTCGCAGGAATAGTCTGTGTTATGGACGTCTTTATCGCTGACAAAGAAAACAGGTCCAAGTCACTGTAAGGTTAATCTTTCTTCACAGCTCTCTCTCATCCCTCCAAAGGCTGCATTAAACACCTTTCAAATGACAAAACAAACAGGTAGAGTGAAAACAACAAAGAAAGAGAGACATGAAAAATAGTCGTTCTTCCTTTAAAGCCATCCAGAACATAAATTTGAATTTTGCATCTAAGGCCTACACATTGTGGCTTACAGAAACATTAAAAATGTATAAACAGAATGTGAAATAGCTTGAAGAACACAGAACACATCTGTTAACCAAATGGAAAGTATCTTAAAAATTAAAGAGGTTGTGGAAATTATTTGGTTTCTTCTTCTGCATTGCACACAATCATTATGTGTTCTTCTCTTCTAATTGAGTCCTCTAAGCTGTAAGAGATTAATAAACACAAGTGTCCAGCCATAATGTCTGCTTATATCAGTCTTTGATCAAGTCTAACTGCAACAAATTGGGAAGAGTCTTTAGGTGGTAATTATCAGCATTATTACAAAAGGGCAACAAAATACTTGCATAACATACTTCTCTCGGACCAAAGCTACAGCAGTAGTGAGTGAGGAGAGTCTTAAAATGCTTTTGACAACCTCAAAGTATCTGAGAGCATCAATTAACTTAGCATGTTGTATCCTCTTTTATCCAGGTACTTGCCTAAGACTCACACTAAAATAAACCATTTTTGAAGATAAAGGTATTCTTCCTATAGTATTTTCCATCCACTGTGAGGGGGAAAGAAGGATGGACATGAGGACAGCAAGAAAATAAGACTCACTGAGTATAATCATAAAGGGAATATTGGAAGGGAATGTCATCATTCTAAGTGGGCTGTCTTTAACTTTTATTAATGATACACATAATGCTACTCTACTGCCCTCCCAGGAAAAAAAAAAAACAAACAACAAATAAAAAACAAAACAAATCCACAAAAACCCAAAACGCAACATACATTGCAAACCACATTTTACTGTTTGCATAGGCTCCATTTTGAGGTTGTCAGTACACACAAAGAATCTACAAGATAATTAATGAGATACAGCAAACCAATAAAAAAAGTGTATTTTTCTTCTATGCCTTGTCCTACTTCATTAGCCAGCAGGAAGAAAGTCTTGGAGCGTGCAACTCAGCAATTTGTCTGTTGTCTCAGAAACATAACAAACATATTTGATATGCTGGAGGGAGAAAAAAAAAATCTCCTTGACTTCTTATTATTAATCCACATCTGAGAAGTCATGCAGTTTTCATGCATCTGTACCGGAATAGCCAACAAATGCGAGAAAACTAGATGTCTATGTCCTTCAGTGATACAATCCAGTCTTTCCATTATTTAAAGAAAAAAAGTCGCTTGTTTTTTTTTTTAGTCTAGAATCAGTGCCATGAATCAAAGAAAAGATAGCCAGTCTTTTCTATAGCACATTACCATTACACAGCTAAGACAGACACTACTACTTCATAAAAGAGCAGACAATTAATTTCACTACCTCCAGAAAGGCTCTTTTCTAGAGAGATCTATTTTTATTTCCTCAATACCATTACAATATGTACACAGCCAATCCTTATTCAGAGCTAAAGGCAATTTTTAAATTACCAGTTATGATGTTGATTCTTTGCTAACAAGATTTGTGATTTATATAGGATGCACAGTTTAATATAATTTGCTCTCCTGCTGCTAATTGATGAAAAAGCACTACATACTTTTTTTTAACTTGGAAGCAAAATTAACACATTTTCTAATGTGTTAGTGTCCATTATTGTACACAAACTGCTTGCAATAATAAAGACGATGATCTAAAAATCAGTTCTAGGATTACCTTTAACTTCCACATCATGAATACCTCTGGTACATACCATCAACTAATTAATATAATCTCTTTCTTTGCCATGTGAGCAACAGTAGAAGAAAATGGAAGGGTAATAAAATGTACAACCAGAATAATGTTATTTGAACACAATTTCCAAATTTGTTATGTGGAATTTAAAAAAAAGAAATTATACCGGTGCATGGGCATATATAATAACTATAAAACAAGCCTTATTTAAAACAAACCCACCAACATTTCCTTTTAGATACTTTATAGAGCTTTCCAATTCCCTTAAAGCTTTTTATTTTAGCTAGCAGAAATTCTGGTAAAGGTAGCCAATGTTTGTTCCCTGACATTTCTGCTGAGAAGAAAAACAAGGATTTGCTCATCTTGCTCTCTGAATCCACAGTCCATGTGTGAGAAATAATCAATAGTTCTTGGTTGTTACTGCAGAATATTTCTGCAAATAATCACTGCAGTTGCAATCCTTGGGCCAACACATGGGGGATCATCTTTGACTCTTCCCTCTCAAAAATGAAAGCTTAGGTGTCCCAAAGCTACCTACTTCCTATCTAACATTTCCAAAACACATTTCTGTGTTGTGTGCACATCAGTGCAAACTAATTTGTGTCCCTCCTATTTCCGTTTTGATGATTTTTCCCTCACACAGCTGCTAAAAATTTATTGATTTCAAATGCTCCCAAAAAGCCGTTGCCAAAATTTATTTTTTAAGTTTCCCCAAAGCTTTTAATTGCTTTGATTCTTTCCTCTGGATCCCCTTCCATCCAAATATAAAAGAAACTACTATTACACCCTGCAGAACTCAGTTTCTTCCCCTCCTTGCAACACTCACCCCAGTTTTTCTTTTGGAAACCCACAGGCAGCTGCTCCCTCTGTTACCACTTTCAGTTCTTCTGACCTCACTTCATTGTCTTCAGGACTCCACACAGCTTTAAGTCCTGCAAAGCCTTGTCAGATAGAAATGAAGTACAACATCTTCATTTTCTTTCCAGTACTCTTCCTTGCTCTGCCCTTACACAGAGGCCAAATACCAAAAAATACCACCCTTTAACCACCCCAACCCATGACTCGCCCCCAATAATTGAGTCAGACCTTTGCAGCTTTAAATTGTAATAAGATCATTTCAGTGATGCTTGGCCTCCCCTTTGGCTCTTCCATCAGAATTTCAGAGATTATCTTTATTCACAGAAATTTTAACAAAAAAAACACCCAAACCTGCAGTTTCCAAGGTTGCACACAATGGCATTTGTACAAATCAAAGCCTGCCTCTGCCAGCATGCTCTGGGATATGAGCGTGTAACACAAGCAAGCTACAGATCAAACCTGAAAATAATGTCTTCAACATTAAATGCAAGACTAAGTGATTAAGTCCAGGGAATATTCTTTAGTAGGCATAAAATACTTTTTTTTCCATCTGGCAAAACAAAACTAAACAAACCCCAAAAAACCAACAAACGAAAAAAACCCTGCGTAAATATATTACAGAGTTCCTCCTCTTTGGAAAACGCCTTTTATAGAAGGCAAATATTTGTATACCTCTGAAAATAATTCTTCTAAGAAATTCATGTTGTGATTTCACAGTGTACATCCATTTTTTAATGGATTTATGTATATGAAGTTTGCTGTTAAGCTCCCTGGAACAAGCACTGTGCTCCTTGCTCTTTATTTCAAGACCAAGAGGTTCTTGTCCTTAATTAGTTTCTTCAGGTTGTAAGGTTTTTACCACCACCTCAGTTTAGATGGATAAAGCCTTAGCATAATGAGATTACTAGAAAGCTCCACTTTACAATCCAGAGAATTACAATGATATATTTAAAATACAGTTCTTCATGTACATGTAGCGGGACAAATGCAGAATTATGAATGACATTTACATGCCTCCACCTATGTGCAAATTTCGCAGCCACATCAATAAGGCTTTTTAACTAAGACATCTTTACAAAACACAGATGTTTACTTTAAAAGCTTAGGCTAGAGCAAGTATCCTCAGTGAGAAAGAAGACAATTTCATTTTATTTTCAACACAGTATTGAAGATATTATTTAAAATGAGAGGGATATCTATCTAGAAGGGCAGGAAATCATGCTACCCAGATCACTCACAGAATTCAGAAGAGACTTTTTCACAAACAGGTTTAGGCCAAGGAAGATTCCTAGAGTTAGTCACAAGTATAATTCTAGCACAGAGGGTCATGTATGTGCCCTAGGGATCCACAGAGTTTAGCCAAACTTGAGTTAATGGAAACTGCTCTCTTAAGATCAAAAAGAGGAACAACGAAATTGAATTTGCTTGATTAAAACAAATTTGATATATTTCCAGAAGGGGGGAAAAGCTCATCTCTGATCGAGATTCTTTGAGGATACTGCCAAGATGAAAATCACAGTGTAATTCAACCAATTCTTTTTTAACAGAAAAAAGGCAGAAACATCTCTGACGTGAACTGTAAGGCGCGAGCTTAATTACAAGATAGGAAATTATTTTTAGAAATAACTAACTTTTAAATTTCAAGACATCCAAAGGTCACAAAGTAAACTTCTAGTAAAAACAACATCTCTTCTGTTCCCACTTCTGCCCATGACCACAAGCAGAAGAGGCTCTACAGAGACTCAGCCCTCTCAATGGGACACAATGGGGATGGGACAACCGAGTAAGGTTCAGTATGGGAAGGCAGAGATACAGTGTTCTCTCCCCAAGCTGCACTATGATCAGGGCCTGTGCACATGTAACACACACTGTGGAACACACATCCTCCAGCCAAAGCTGCCTACTGTTATGGAAGTTGTCTTGCCCTCATTCAGCAGGGCATGATAATCCTTAAGGAATAGCTTCTGTAATCCATAGGGTCACCTCGGCCTTCAAGGAAGAGCTGAATCTGACCTTGCTGCAGGCTCTGAGTGGAGCACAGGGAAGGAAGGCATGATGCTGGGAACAGCTGACACCAGGGAACAGGGCAGGGAACAGCCTGTGGACATTACCCTGCTAGGGAACCTTGGAATGAACACAGACACCAGAACAGCTTTACACTCAGGTGAATTCCTTGGAAAACCTTGGACCTTTCTGGAGATTAGCACACACACACACCACATATTCGAGCAGTTCTGTGGAATTAGGATCAGTATTTTCAAGTGGGATATCAGCATTAGATAGATCACCAGTAAGAGCAGAAGATTATTTTAAAATACTCGGTGGTCATTAACATGTGAGCACAGAAAATTATATCAAACGCAAAAGAAAGCAGATCATTTAAGAGAAGGTGCTCAGGCTAACAGTAGTTCAATAGTGGTAAGCTTCAGCCATCACATTGTACAGCAAAGAAGAAGAAATTCTTGCAAAATCTGTCCATTAACATATGATAATGGGGTGGTAATGTATCTCCAAGATCCCAAAGTCAGTGATGGTGGATGCTGGTGATTGCTGCTGCTATTGGAACACAGCTATGGGCTACATAGACAATTGGTCTAACCAAGCAAGGTATTTATATTCTTTTTAAAATACAAGCTGTTGAGACTGTTGTGTGCAGAGAAGAAAACACTCAAGTACAGGTGAGGAGGGAAAACCGTGTGCAGCTGCAATAATGAAACTGAACATGAACAAAGATGGCCATCACTACCACCAATTTTGCAGTTCAATCAAGTTTTTCATTCACAAGGCTCCAAGGATTATACAGATGTTCATTAATGAGGTAACCAGACTCTGTCCAACTCATTTTCAGATGAGTTAACTAAAAAGAAAAAAAAAGCCAAACCCAACAGGAAAGATAATAGTTTCTCAAGCTTGCTGTTTTATGATTATACTGCTATGATTTTATGGCATATTCATATATGAGGCAACATCTAGAGAGCTCTCCATTTTAAAAGTGCTTGATGAGATAGAGAAATACAGAAACAGGCAAAAAAAATCACATTAGACTCCTTGGCTCCATCCCCATTTATTCTTCTGCAGTGAACTTGGTGACAGAAAGGAATTAGCTCCTTCAGATACCTGATAGCCGAAGCTAAAAATACTGAATCTCCCTCCTGCACACACACACAAAGACAAACAGTGATCATGACAATGGACCAGAGACCTGTCCCTGAGCAGACAGACATGAAAAGAATTTAGGTAGAAACTGGAAACCCTTCTGATCACAATGAAAATTTGCAGTGAAGTTTGACAGAGAGAACTCGAATAAAAGCAGTCACATTATCATCTGTAATGGGCAATGGCTGCCACAGGCAACATACAACATTTGGATTTTTCAGCACAAACCAAGAGCATCTATATAGAATTCTAGAAACGTTTTCAATCCACAGTTTCTGTCATATACCAACAAAGCATAATGCATTTTGAGAAAATACAGATTGGTCAAGCTGTGTGAAATGACCAAGTCATGCTATTATGAAATCTTATAAACTAATATGCAATAGATTAACAAGGGGAAATACAAATATAGGAAACAAGTAAGAATACTCAGGAACTCAAGACATACAAATACATGCAAAACTAGTGAGCAATACCACATCCAAACAGAGATTACGTGTGGTATAGGCTTATAGTTCATTCATGCAGTACCTGAGAAGGTAAGAAAACATGGAAAAAGCAAATGCTAAAGTGCAAAACATGGATGAACTTAATACAAAGAAGTGTGGGAATCAGGAAGAGCAATACCCAAGATAGTAATGCAGTGGTTAGTATAAAGGGTCATTTGCACTAAGTGTGGCACAGAGAATAATTATCTCACAGTTTCCAGACAAGCAAAGTATGCACTGTATTGAGGCAGGAAGTAACAGGGATCAGCGACTTGGGACACAACATTTTGCATGAGTAACATTGATGCAGTGCCCTGTTTGCAAAGCAAAGATAACACTAGGTGTAGAGAAAGAGACACATGTACACAAAGTTCAAACAATTTAATGTACTACATCAAGCAAATTTCCTCAGAATTACTCAAGATAATAATGCAAAGCTACTGTCAGACAAACTGAATTAAAAGGTCAGGAAACTGAAGGAAGTACACAGATTATAATTATATACAAAAGCACCAAAGAATAAACACACACAGTGAAGTTCCAGAAAGTACAGACAACACAATCACTGCCTTCAGTTAAAACAAGTGGATGGCTGCTCCTGGCAGTGCTAAAACAAGCAAAGTGTTCTTATGAGAGATGCAGCCATTGCAAAATAAAGATGCAGCATGAATATTTCTCTTTTAACTTGATAGAGCCATCAGAGATAGCATGAAACATTGCCAATCATCCCACCTTGAAGCACGATGTGAATGAAAAGAAAATCACATAACATGAGGCCAGTGAGATGATGCTTGAAGGATCATTCCTATAAAAGGGATAGTCACTACCTTGTGTGTGAAGGTCACTATCGTCAGAGGAAAAATACACACCTGATTGAAAAGACATGTCTTACAGTAGTGTTTGCATGTGAAAAGTTTGGTTCAAGGACAGGAAACCACTCTAGTGAAAAGATCATAAATCACCAGAGAGCTGCTTGAAAAAAAAAAGAAGTCATATCAAGAAAAAAAGACTGAGATACACATAGCTGGTCTGCCATCCAGTACAACTGAGTTTACTCAGTCTTACATCCAGCACCTTCCCAGGATGAGGCTCTTTCCCAATAATACAAGTTCCCAAGAACAGAAAGACCTTCCTTCTCTGTGTATCTGAGCTATGAGATAATGGCACAAGGCACAATTAGATATGGTGGTAGCCAAATTTCAGTGAGAAATTACCACTGACAAAAGAAATTCTCTAAATATCAATTCACATGTCTTTTCTAATATGAACAATGGATGGCACACAGACCTCAGTCACAACAAAAGACACCTGAGCCCCGTGAACAAATGTAACTCATACAATGGTGTCCAGTCTAAGCAGAAGGAAAAACATTAGCACAATGTAGGAAAAGCCCTCCAGATTGCTGGCTAAATGGTCAGACATTGTAAAATTACCCCAACACTTACAAGCAGCAAAACCAGAGGTCAAAAATTAGGACAAAAATATATATATATTAAATTTCTTTGTTTAAAGGCATGGCGGTGTTCAAGAAATGACACCGATGTGACACCGAGTGCCATGATCCCATTGACAGGTGGTGATCTGCTAAAGGCTGGACTCAATGATCTCGAAGGTCTTTTCCAGCCTTAATGATTCTATGATTCCATGGTTATGGTGAATATCAGCCTTAACTTCCGCTGAGTATTAGGCCTGACTTCAGCCAGTCAGTAATTCAAGGCAAATTGCAGAGCAAATCTGTTTAGCAACTTATGCTAACTTATTCATAAACAAATTGCAGAGGGTTGTGATATGTCTCACAAAAAAAGCCATGTAAATTTATTCATAACAAACCAAGTCATAACTGAGAATACTGAAGAGGACATAATATGCTCTTGAGACTTGATCAGATGACCACAAAAGAAAATGGCAAGTATTTCTAAAATCTTATTCTATCAAGTTTGGGTTTTTTTGCTAACAGGAAAGATTCAGACTTTAAAAAAAAAAAAAAATGAGGTCACTAGCAGTTCCCAACACAAACTGTGAAAGATTAACACCTTCAAAACTGGATAAGCTTTCTGCCATTAAAGCACCATTTCTTTCACCTTTCCTTGAACTGCATTTATTATATAAATATACAGACAAATTTTAGAAGTGTAATGAAGCCAAAATGAATGGCACATGTTTTTCAGCTTTGCCTCTTCAGATGAATCAGAAGGGCAGGACAGGTTCCCAAGAGAGGGTGTCCCAGCAGGACAGTATGACTGCATTCATGGACCAGTACAGCCATCCATCACAGACAGGGTTCAATGGGAAGGGCCTTGTCCATCGGGGTGTCACCACTGTGGGCTGTGCCACCACACCTGGCTCTGCAGCAGGGCCTCAAGCACAGTTCCATCCTCTGCTGTTGGCAGGAGCTGGTGGTCACAGCTCACTACTGCTACTCCCCTCTGCCTTGAACTACACAGAAGATGCTTTCCATACCTGAGGTCCCATTTCAGCCCCTGCTGACTCACGTGTCTTTTCCTTAAGCAGCTACAGCTCATTACTCATCAGTCGGCACAGTTCTGTTCACATCTCTGACTAATTATTAAAGAACACTAATACAGAAGGTTTACAAGAAAATGGACTTCACCGCCTTGGATAAAACCAGCATTAATCATGCAAAGATCTCCTCTGTGCATTTGTAAATGTTGTGGGGAAACCAAGAAGCCTGGCTGTGTCCCAAGAACGTGCTCATAGCACTAGAGCTATCTAGTGTAAAATATCACTTTCTAAGTAGTAGATTAAATAAATACTGCATCCCATAAGTGAAGAAATTTAGAGTAGTTTTTCAAAGCTCTTTTATAATATTAAAATATCATTTTTTATGCAAGAAAACTTGAGTCTGGGAAGGCCAGGTAAGGAAAAAGAATCCCCTTGCCACACTTCCCAAATGAACCCAAACAAACTAGTTTAGGCAGAAGCATGAGCTTAAGCAGAGTAGATTCCAAGAAGTCCTCCAGCTCCTGCAAGTGGCACAACTGCAAGAGATGACTAGGTCTGAGAGGTTTAACATAGCAGAATATGCAACTATTGTGTTTCCTATCCCTTCAACGTTATTGCAGTGTCAGAGGATCCACCTCCTTTTGAAGCAATTTGGTTCTTATCCATTCAAAATTGTTTCTACAGTGCTAGAAGAAAGAAAAGTTCAAAAGGAATGTGGAATAAGCAAGACATGGTCTTTTGTTTGAAAAAGTTAAATAGCTTTTTCAAACTCTTTGGTTGCTAATTATTCCCTTGGTTGGCAAGATAGTTTTGGTTAAGTTGCTGGAAGAGTTGTTCTCCTTTGCACTCAGGGAGAAAACAATAATTCTCTGAAGACATCTCAATCTGGAGAAAACACAGGCAAAACATTAACTTTGTCCCTGAAGTCATGGTAAGGATTGAGCATAAAGGACCATTTGAGAGAGACTAATCCTAATTTTAGCTACATGAAGTCTGAGAGTCAGACTTGTAAAACATTAAATTCTTTCTACACAGCAAGGCACACACCCTTTCTGACCTCTGTATCATATGCAACTGTGTCTCACCTAAACTTTCATTAAGTTGAAAGTTATGTACTTGAATTTAGGCATGAAATACTTAGCCTACTGTAACTACAGAACAGAAAAAGCCAAAACACCAGTGTTACACAAAGCCTTTGCAATGGCCAGGAGCTAATGAGCAGCAGGAAGTTGAGGGAGTTCCAAAAGCCAAACCACACCTCTGCAGCACAAAGATAAAACACTCCCAGAGCTCCAGCCAGGCTAAGCCAGAGGAAAAACCTGAACGACCACAGGTTTGCAAGCAAATCACTGCCGAGAGAGGCAAGGGAATTCTCTGCATCAGCTTCCTGGAGATTACACTGACCTGACCTACTTCGTATCCAGATGTCAGCTACGACCTGGTTTTGATGCTCCCAAGGAACCCTGACTTCACCAAAGTCAAATACGTAAGAAGAACAGGCAGAGTGCAGAAATCCATTCCTGGCAGGCAATTAGCAAAAACCCTGATGTATGAAATATAATATAATCATCATATTAATGCCGAGTTCTACATAATAAAAGCTAATTTCTTTCAGGGTTCACTGGAGGAAAAAAACAGGCCAAGGAACCTTTAATTGCACACCTCCAGTACACATAGATTAAAGAACATCTGCCAAAAATGGAGGAAAAGAGTTATTTTGAGAGAAGGAAACAATTTCTCCTTAAACACAGTGAGGCAAGGCCACTATCTCCCTAGGGCACTGTTCCACCCCTTGAGTGCAGTGAAAGCTAACAAGAATCACTAATGACATGTATGTTACACTGGGCAGGTCTGTTGATAATATTACTGGACTTATTAGCACCATTTGTTCCTGTTCAGTAGATCTTGCGTCACCAATGAGTAGTGGTGATCAGTTACGTGTGGATAGTTCTGTTCAGAAAGGCTGCACTCTTACTTTTAGTTGGTGCAAGTGAATCCATTCTCTCACTTTGCTGGGTTTATGCACACAACTCATTTTTCCCCACACTGATTTTAAGGCTTCAAGGCCAGAAATCCTTCTTTTATGCCTTTTACTTGTTCTATACTCGTAAGCATACTCATAAAGTGCATCTGATATTAATATATAAACACATTATCTGGCAAACTATGTGAGTGCTGTCAAACTGTGAGCAAGCCAGCTGAAAGGTGGCAGCTCTGAAAAGTATCACATCCATATGACACAACTTTCCCAAAGTGGTGTCTCATTTAGTTTTTCCATCTCTGCTTCCCTACTTTTATTCTGCCACTAAATTGCCTCACTTCAACTCTCTCTCAAATGCTCCAGCTTTCTCCTCCTCTCTCAGATTCAACCAAAAGGCCACCAGCCTAACTCATGTAGTGGGCTCACAGCCTTATATTGCCTTTCGTGTTTGTGCTGCACCAGTTATTGCTGCATCTCCGTGACAATGAACACTGCCAAAAGCACCCCTGTGAAGCAACTAAAATGAGAAAATGGGACACCAAAAAAAATAAAAGAAAAAAAGAAAAAAGGGATGATCTAATAGCCTCTGTTTATATGCAAAACATAAGGCAGCTAAACTCAGCACTGTGACGTAAAGTAGTACTGACATCTGCACTTTCAAAACATGTGGTCTGATCTCCACTGGAATCCCTAGTGCTTAATCTGCCAGTCACCACACATGGATTTAGTATTTACTGCCAGGTATTAACTTGCAACTGTTTCAAGCATGAAAAAACATGAGGACTGGACAATACAGCTAAGAAAGCATGTTTTTTATCAACTCTTTTCACAAAGATGTCCTACCTTGTTTTAACTAATAAATAACCAATCCTCCAGACTAAAAATTGAATCCTATGCTATGTATTTTACCAGTATGACCATAGACTTTGCTCTGAACCAGAGCAAAATGTGATGCTAAATTCTCATTAAGAACAAAACAAATCACGCAGTGTGGGATTAGAACTAAATCTCCTTTACTGTAAGTGGCAGAGGACTGCGGCAGGGAAATTTCTGGGGAGGATTTTCACCTCTGGACCACACCATCTTCTGTAGTCCAGAAGAGCCTTGAATTTTTACCCCCGAGGTCCCTTTGATTAATCTGGATGTAGATCACGAGTTGTAAGAAGAGAATGTGCTCCTCAGGCATGTTATGCAGGTTTCCATTCAAAAATTTCCTTCCTACTGTTCTTTGCTTTTTAGAAAGTGAAAGAATAAGCAAAATAGATGGCTGTACAAAGGAAAAAAACAGGGAAACACTATCTCTTTTAGGAAGGGCAGGAAACAGCTGCTCTGAAACAAATGTAAATAATTATCTCCAGTCTCTACTTCCTACAAGTAAGATCTGAACTGCACACAGTTCAAAGGGTTTCTTTGTGTTACTGTTACAAGTGTCATACAACTATTGGGCCACAGGCCCCATTCCTCAGCTGCACTAATGAAGAATCAACTGAGAATACTGAGAATATGTTGCACTTAACACAGCTCACCAGAGTCCACTTGCCAGAAGACAAGATGAAGAGACAAACACTTTGGTACAAATGCTGGCATCCCATGATTGCGTGATTGACAGTGAGAGAAATAAACTCCCAGCTCTCTCACTAAATTTGGATCTCCTGATGTCCAGGGTAACTTTGCTTCATATTGTCCTGAACCATTCACAAAATATTTTGAATATGCTATGTGGCCTACACTAAACTGGCATTTCAGGACAAGGGTTTTGGAACTTCTACAGAGTATAAAAGTAACTGTCATTTATGGCTGCATCCCTCATTAGACACGTTCTCATTGATTTCCATTGGTCATCAAATTTCTTCTCCCTTCATTAGCATTTTCAAGGCAGAGATCACAAGGAATTACATGGTAGAATATGGCAGTTCCTTCACTGACTAAGGAAGTCTCATATTTTATTCAACTAAATTCAAACATCTTCTCTCCCTTCTCATTTCAAAAGGTGCAAGCAGACAACAAGCATTTTTCAGCCAATTTCTTGGCAGAGCTCCTTTAAACACTACAAAGTCCTTCTGCTTGCCAACTCATTTACCAAATACTCTCTTTTGAATTGGAATGACCCTCACTGCAGTAAATTTTAAAATGTAAATGCAGTCAGCAGGCTGCCTGTATTTGCCCAACTAAGAGCTATACATTTATGAACACTTCTGTTCAAGTAAGCAGAGGGTGCAAGACTAGGTGTTTATTTTATTTTTATTGGTGATCGTGTTTCTGTCTGACAGAAGGCTGGGAGCTTAAACAAAAACCTCCCTGAAGTGAAGGTCAGTACAATCAGATACTTGGAATTCAAGGTTTAATTTACCATATGAAGGTTACTAAAGGAAACCATCAGAAACTACTTTGCACAATGCGACGAACGCAGAAAAGCCGGCATACCAATTGCAACAACAGATTTTTGTACAGGGTGGCTGAAACATTTAAAATGTCAACACAGAATCAATTTAACTCCCCAGCATCCAAACAGTTGTGAAGAGCAACCCTGAGGAAGTCTGCTTGCTAATTATGAGGTAACACACCCCAGCACTGATTCCAGGCAAACAGATCTTTATTACCCCTGGAGAAATAAGTGGGAGTGTTGGTACCAACTGAGGAAATACTTTTCTTGTACTAGGCTGGTATCTAAAAGCAAATGCGTTTCTAAAAAGATATAAAATACAAATCAAATCATTGTGTAAGAACAACAAGCATGAGCTCAGCAAACACCATACTCCTTTAAAAGTTTCCTTCAAACACACTACATTTTCAAATTAAATTTAAAAGTTAATTGTTTAATTCTGCTCTGAAAACATTCCAAAATCATTATCAACTATATGCAAGCCAGATTTTCACAGACTCAAGCTAGTGCTATACTTAAACAGTGGACTTTTGCCTGGAATAGCAAAGATAAATAACAATGCTGTTCTTCAAGATGTCCCAGGACTTAGTTCCAAATTAAATAATACATCACCTTCTTCAAGGAGAAATCATGTAGCTAGAACCCCATGAAATGTTTGATCAAGCTACAGACTAACTGCAGACAGACATCTCTACAGTGTTATTGTTATTGACAAAACTTCCACAACAGGGACACAACCTAATAAACTAAAAGGATCAATTATTTCTGCACTACATTTGTTACCATCTCAGTTCTCCAAGCCCTTTAAGTAATTTCCTTAGGAGTAATTCAAAGCAATGGCAAAGAGTCCTTGGAAAAGTGTGTTTGACTTTATCAGACTTCTGAAGACTTCTGTGAGCAAAGATCCGGCATTTCTCAGACATATTCTGTAGCCTGCCTAGGACACGCTTACATTAAGTACCAGTTTCATTTCTCAGCAATACTTCTACAAAAACGTTTTTCTTTTTATGGCATGGGATCATTTTAGCATCCCAGGAGAGCAGCATCCCCTTGTTCCCCATATCCTCCCACACTTACATCCCCAGCAGCTGGCTCCAGCAGGAACACAGCCCAGCACAGCCCATGCATCGAGGGGCACAAGCAGTTGTCACAAGATTGAACTGCTTTAGGCAGCCTCCATACCTGAATCTGTATGTGGATGGGTAACTGCACTGAGAGCTTCTTCAAAAACAAAGCATTGATAAAATAAAAAATACCAGCAGTATGTCATTAAATACGTGTCTGCACAAAGGTATCTGATCCCTCATACATAAAATTCTGACATTTTGCCACAGCACGTACTGGTAACTCCAAATACTTCATTAGAAATATGAAGATATTTGAAAAAACTTCTTTTCCAAATTCTTTATTTCACAGTTTGCAATTCAGAACACAGTTCTCTTAAGCATCCTCTTTTATCAGTGCACTAACTTTATGCCTTTTTTTAAACCAATGAAATATAGAAGCTGTCTAGACACCATGCCTTTACTGGCTCTATTAGATGGCAGTACAGTAGACAAAACTTTCTTATTTATTTGCAGTCGATATGAAATTAATCTGAATTTGGTCAATATAGCAATGAAGGCAGAGCAGACCACCTCTCTCACTTCATCTGATCACCAGAACATCCATCCAGCACATGCAGCAAAACAACACCATTGGAAAGACTGGAAACTGGAAGCAAGCTGAACAACAATGGACAGACACTGATCTGGAAGGTGTGAAACTGCAGCAGCAGGTTCTGGTCTTTGTAAACCTTGGAGGGAGAATTTTACACCAACAAATCCAAACCTTGGTTGATCCTATCTTTAATTGAGTCATCAATTTTGCTTTTCCTGAACCTGCAAGCCAAAGCAGCTATCTAGTGATCAAAGTATGAATGCAATTTGACACTCCTCAAATTACAAGCTTAGATCCTACCAGCACTCCAGTAAATATGTTCAACTTCTTGAAATTTACCTCAAGAAAGCTTTCAATAGAATCAAAACAATAAGAAAGTATCTTTGCCAAATTTTACCCAACTAAACCACCACTCTACTCACATTGGTACATAAATGAAATAATTGAGCATCTTCCTAACAATGCCCAAGATTTATATTGATTGTGCCATTTAAAGAGACTAAAAAATGCCATCTTAATTCTTACAGTGAACATAAAGAAGGAGTAATTACAGAACTACTGGATGGAAAACAATCACAGTATTTTAGTTAAAGAAGCTGAGACTAAGTAGTGTAATATACTCATCTGTTGCCTGTCATAATGAAGGCAGTAATTTGTTCCAATACCATTTAAGTATCTTAAATCATTTGGAATGCATGGTAAACTTCACAACACCGCTGCAAACATTTAAAAAGCTGTAATTTTGTTGGGAATATGAGCTCAGGAGTGGGATGGCAATAACAGGGTGTGATTAAAGTAAGACACTTCACTTTCAAAAGTTCCAGGAGGGGTTTGGGGCAGGAGAGGGGATGATGTTTCCTTGGAAACTAGTCTACAAGTGTAGTTGCACTGTTTAATATGGATTAGATGGCACAGTTACTACAAAGCAAATACAATAATTATTCTTTAAACTGAACAAATCTAGAAAACAAACATTTACAATCCCTAAGAAACATAAAAGGATGCTCAATAGGAAAGCTCAAACAGCAAGAGCGCACAACCAGAGCAAAAGAGAACAGTCACCAGTGTCCAGGCTGTGTAATAATGAGAATAGGTTCCATGTGTGTCCTCTTGTGAAATGAACGACTGCCACAAGCACAGTTCAGTCTTTTATTTGCTTGATCTCCCTACAGTCATAATTAGTAGGACATGTTTCAGTTGGCATAGGTCTTGGAAACAGGCTGCCTTTCCGTAGAGCAAACTCATTTAATGCCATTTTTGTTAACAAGTACATCTTTTATAAGGGCCACACACAAGATATCTACCAAGAAGCAAACCTTAAGGGAAAAAAAATGGTGATAAAATATTAGCCAATCATCATATGCTTTAAGTGGGTACATTTTAGCCCCCAGAAACATCTGCTCCTGACCCGGAACACAGTTTTGAATGGCCTTGATTTTATGATGACTAGAGGTCTCTAACGTCAGCAGGACTGCAGCAGTCACTTGCCCTGCAGACACCCATGCACATGGTTAAGTCTTTGAATATGCGTTCAAACGCAACCTCCACAAAAAACACAAGTGGAGATCAGCCAAAACTAAAGGCTATAGCTGAAGGCAAAAAAATCTCATGCAGTTTACAATGAAGTCAACCATAAATAAATTTTTAAAAATCTGCACAGTTTCCATCATTTCACCTGCACTGTTAAACTACAGGAACCAACAAAAAAAGATAAGGAGAAAGAGAATATTTAATTCACTGTGGGTTTTTAAGCACTTGAAGCTATTACACATGTGAAATAAAATGATAGAAAGATAAAGCTGTTCAGGTTTTTAGTCAGAGACAGATCAAAGTCGGCCCTGAATTGCAAGTCTATTTAAATCAGTTTTTGATACAATAAATTAAATTTTCAGATGCAGAATGCAAAAATCCAATAGAAAAATTGATCTACAAAACCAGCGCTGTTACATGAAACATTCCCTGATTATGAGCCACCTAAATAGCTGTCACCTCTCCTAACAACTTCATATTAAAAGACACACACTTATGACAGAACAAAAACACCACCATCACGTTAAATTCAAGGCCTATACGCAATTAGTGCCTTGCCATTCCCTTTTTTTTTTTTTTGTTAAAAGATGTGCAGTTATTTAGTAGAAGGCATTTGATACGGAAATACTGAATAAGTACTACAAACTGTTGGTGAAAGTTTGTTCACATGTTGAAGTGAACTCAAATTTCCATGTGGGATGGGATTTTTTTTGTCTTCAATGATCAGCAAAGCACTGTATTTTTGTGCAGTGTATTGAAGGGGCCGAATTTCAAAGCACTGTGAAATTCAAAACCAGCTTCTTCTTCTGAAAGAACCTCCATGAAAGAACATAAGCAGTATATCTCATGACTTGGAAAATATTCTCAATAGTCCACAAAAATCTCCTATCACAAGTAAGAAAAGAAAAACAAGACCAAGCTACCACCTTTATTAAAAAAGCGTCTTGACAGAAAAATAAACCACTATTAAACAATTATCTATAATCACAGGATTACACATACTTTTAAAAATTACATGCTTTTAAGCATATTAAATACTAAAACCTAAATGTAGCCAAGTAAATGGTACAGAATTGCACAATACCTGGCACTATTTAAAGCAGCTGTCTGGGAGCAGGGGTACATCAGTATGAAAACTGTATTTTAAGCACAATATATACAGGGTTATTGTCCAGTTTATTGATTACTGTTACCATGATCTATGGTACTGTGATGACTGTCATAGTCACAATGGAGTATGACAATGGAGCGTCACACTACTACCAAAAGAATAATTTACAGTAACTGCCCATTTCTCATTTTTAGCAGTGATATAGCACAAAGTCTTAGCAGAGTATAATTCTTGCAAAATACAGTACTGCTGATGTCAAAATCTCTTACAAAAATTTCCAGTGATTTAAACACAGGTTTAGATGGCATTGAGTAAAGAGCTCTAAATCAGCTGAACACTCCTCTTAAATATCTGTCATTTAAGGAACAAGATCACAAAGAGGAGGAAAACCCCCAACATTTATCAAAGGTAAATGAGTTTCAGATAGCTTGAATACTCTGTGCTAGAAAGATACCACAGAGGTGGAGATGTCATATATAAAAAGAGAGATGTTATTTATATTTGCTCCTTCTCTAAATTTAATCCTCAGCCTTCCAGTGCAGAGTTGCCATTTTTCCTCTTGTATGAAGATCAGTAAAGGGTAAAAAAACAAACCTGCACTGAACATGTGCCTTTCCTGTCCCTTTGTCATGCCCATGCCCACTGGTTAAATCCTCTACCACCAAGGCAACAGCTGACATCTCCACTGCTGGAACAGCAGCTGCACTTAAACAGCAGTTTTTATTCCCTAACAGATCATCTGCTTATCTCACAGGACAATTAGCAAAATTCAAGAATTTAAAGAATTTAAAAATAGAGTCACAAAGATGGTAAATCTGAGCAAGACATCATTTGCTCACAATGATATAGTAAATTAGTAGAAAAAAACCAGTATTTCTGTTAAAAATGGTAATAAATGGCAAAGGTCTTCAAGAGGCCCATATAAGCTCACTTTTCATTTCTTCCTTATACTTAAACCATTTCTCTTTTCTGAGAACAAAGTGGAGAAGGTAAAACAAGATTACTAGAGAGGTATATAATCCATTACAAATGTCCATATTTAAGCTTTTATTATTTAAAAATATGTAGATATAAAAACTCAAGTCTATTAAATTGTTCTGTCTTAGGTTTCAAAACTTCTAGAAGTATTTTTTACTATGTTTAACATCTTACCACACACCTCTGAATGTGTATCAGTCTGCAATGAAGTTGTTCTGCTGACTTAAATGTAGCAGTAGTAAAGTTGTGCAAGAAGCATACTAAATTAAAGCACTATTAAAAATAAAGATAACTAAACCACTGTAATTTATAGGTGCACACTGAATAGAGAGTAACTTACTACCTGCAAAAACCCAAACAAACCAACTAATCTGTCAGTCAATAGTAATCAATCAGGCCTGCTCCCCAGGGTTTTTGGTACTGTCAAAAGCATTTAGGAATAACTCCAGTGACAAAGCCAGAGGAAAACCCTCCAACTTGTCTGTCTAGTGAACACATCTCAAATAGCAGCAACCAAAATCTTCAACAGATCATTTATCTGGAGTTCAAAAGCACAGCAAAGTACTCGTCAAACAGTGGACAGAGGACAGCAAGCAAACAGAACATCACTTGGTTGGCAGTCCTTATACCTTACTAACTCACAAGGAAATGCACAGGCTTTTCTGGCTGCTGGGAACAGGACATGGAGAACCAGAAAAGCATAAATAAGGCCCAAGAGGGAAATCACATTTTTGTTTCTTTGCAGATAAGGGGAACCAGAAAAACACTAAATGAAGCCCAACAGAGATGGAAATCACATTTTTTGTTTGTTCACAACTTTGTTTTCTTGCTGTATCTTGTCTCTAGATCATTTTAAAAAGTAAAAACATTCTTGTAAAGTTTTACTTTTGTGGGTACTTTTTAATGCCACCTCTTCTTTTACCCCCCATTTCATCATGCCATGTCCATTTGTGAAAACACATACCAGCTCATGAGTTATTTTCCTGTGATTAAATCTGCAATTTTCAATGAAAAGTCAGCTTTCAGCAAAAACATTCCCTAAAGTGAGCTACAATTGCAGGGAGCTCCAGATAGGCAGAGAAATCCCTCCCTGTTCTTTCAATCTTTGTCTGTAAGCAAGACAGGCTCCTCACTGGTGCCAGGGAATACAAAATGCTGCCCCTTATGATACCTGGAGTAATATTTGAGGTTGTGCCTTTGCTTATGCCTCTTCCTCCCTCCACTGTTCTCACTTCAGCAAACCTCCCACTGGAGTCAATTAGAATTTTGCTTGAGTAAGCACTGCAGGATATGGCCTGTTGGCATTAAATAAGTCATCATTTTTAATTGGCATTTTAAGTTCCATCAGACTACAGACTATACCTCACACTGCTTTAGTAAATGTTTGCACAGGGTAACAATTTGGATCATGTTAATATTCACAAGTGATCCAAATATACACTGTACAAATACTGAGGTTAGGTGAGTTATTTCAGGACAAAAGATATTGAGGTCTATTCTTCTTAAATTAGTATGTATTTTGAAAGTTGTAAGACAGCCTAAAGTTATTTATTCTAGGGCATGCACATATTTCTTTTAGATAATTTGGTCCAGTGCCAGTAAGTACTGTATAGACTGAAGATCTTATAAAAGCTTGTTTTATCAGTAAATTCATTCTAAGCCTCTTTTTAAGTGTAACATTATTCATCCTGAAAAGGCTATAACAGCACGCTCACCACTTTTCATGATTACACTAGCTGCTATCAAAACACCCCAAAAGCTCTCATTATTAGGATTTTCTCACCAATATCACTCCTCCTCCCCCTTCAAAAGGGGTATTTAAACAATTTCGCTTGTTGTGCTAGCTCAGGATGTCTATCCTTTGAAGCACGTGGGACTAGAATTCATATGAACCTCAACAAATGTTGTAGAACATAACATCAGATTTTTTACTTTTTTTTTAGGCTCCCAAACCACTTAGCATAATATCATTCTGGATATGTGAAGGACAAACTTCACACTATCTTGCCATTTCTACTCACACATGTGCTTCTGTTACCTTATCTGGAAATACAGGGAGGACTCCAAGTTACTCTAATATTCCTAGTTTTTCCCCCAGGTTCTTCAAACAAGAACCACAGAGACTTGAGTGAATCTTATGGCACATATTTCAATTCAGAGAGTGCCTTTTTTTTTCCCAAAGGAAATCCCCATTTCTTAGAGCACCGATCTATTTCAAACATCATCATCCTCAATTCCTGATGCATATTCAGGATTAATGACAGCTAAGACAGAGAAAATATTGAGGTTGTGTAAGGTTAAGTCATGTTTACAGAGAATGGGGAACTAGAAACTTAAAGGAACTCATTTGCTTACATACACGATGTTTACATACAGACAGAAAAAAAAAAGTTAAGGGAAAATACTTTTAGAGCCAAAAAAGTGGATTGTTTCTGCAGCATTCTAGAGTTAAAAGGCAAAGTACAATCAGTCCCTTAGTAAAAGTGAATCTGACACCTCTTTTCTACTGAGATTAGGAATTATCATCTTGCAAACCCACAATATGAAGCATCAGTGTCAACCTGTCTGGAATGCAATTTAGATTTTTCAGTAACATAAAATGCCTACTCTTCTATAGTCATTAGCAGCTGGCATAAACAGTCTGACAGTACTGTAAGTGAAGGCCCTGACAGTTTACAACATTAATCCAGTATTTTGCCAGTGGCTCTACAGCTCTCTGAGAGGGGCAAAAGAAACGCATCTCTTTAACCAGAAACCCTTTTATTTTTAGTTTTTGTACTGATGGTTTGCAAATCTTTTTCTGGGACCAATCTGATTCCTGTTGAAGAGCCAGAAAACACACAGTGGAGATAAGGATCTCAAACATTTATGCACATGATTAATTTTCTTATAATTAAAAAAAATGAGCTAATACAGATTAGCAGTTATTTCTTAAAGATTAATCTAAAACCAACCAGAGAAAAAAATGTTTCCTTTGAAATGGAAACGTCTGAGATCTCTCATTCCCTCTAGTGGCCACTGCAGCTTAGACAGAGGATTCAAATGTATGTGAACTGCATCCTTTCATTTGATATATGTAACTAGACTGAGCTCTGCCGTGATGTCGCATTTTAAGTGGAACTCCCTGAAGAAATCAATGGGGAATTCTGCTTAAAAAACAGTAGCATATTATGGCCTATAGTTGCCTAAGGAAGATTTCTTCCCTGCAGGGACAAAAATGAAGGTCATTCTCTAGGAAGAGAGCACTAGGGCTGGGCTTAAAGTAATTGAAAATTACATTAACATTTTGATTGTTTCTCATGTGTTGTGTTTGCCTGGGCCTCAGATCAGAAAATATAAAAGAGAGATTTAGGAAATGTGAATCAAAAAAGAACTGGTGTAATTCATGGTGAAAAGCTCATAATGTAAAACATAGGAAAAGGCAAGCTGCTTTTCAACAAGACTCACTTCGATCTGACAGATCAAAAAGCTGGAAAGCCTTCAATCTATTCCTCCTCAAGAAAAAAAAAAAAAATCTATGTTTTGTGCTTACTGCTATGTTCAAAATTCCATTGAAAAAGGAAAACCACCAGTCCAAGAGCAGAATAGCAACATGTGAATGTAACATCTAATTACTCAGGTTAAGGGAAGAAGATGGCTAGGTAGTAGAGAAATTTCAATCATGAACTCAATTGTACCCCATCAGGATAAAGGGAAACTTTGAGGCGTGTAATATACGTAGAAGAGACTAATTCAAACTATTATTGCTAGTTTCCAGGTTAACTAGAAGCACTGAGAGAAAAAAACAAAACAAAACAAAATCCTGGATTTTACAGTTCCTGTTCATGGTGGATTAATGATTGAAGATAAATAAAGCCATTGATTTACATTGTGAAGGAGTGGCAACTACTGAAAGTATTAAGATATTATTAAACTGACAGCAAATGATACAAAGTCAGTTCTGATATCCTCATTTTACAAGAAAGAGAAGAATTGGATTTCTATGACAGTAGCACATGTAAATGATTAAAAAATCTGGAATTAGCTGCTTATAAAAGAAACATAAGACTGGACTCATCAAACTGGAAGTTTGATTAGGAGCATGAAAATAGCAAAACTGAAATATACTTCTATTAAAAACCCAATGAGCAATTTGCTACTCTGCCTTAAAAAAAAAAAATGAGTAAACATCACATAGGATCTTTATACAGAAGCATCTGCAAATACTTTTGTTCTACTGCAAGACTGTAAAATATCAGCTAAAATATCATTCTCACATCTGAGCATCACACATCAAAAAAAAATGGAAATGAAACAGGGAATCGAGAGAACAATCAGCAATAAGGAAGATCAGACCAGAGATTCTAAAAAAAATATTGGGAAAGGCTAGGGTAAATGCTTCCCTTAATTCGAAGGAGAGATGACAATGTGATATGCTTCAAATACATAAAAGTACAAGTAGTAAAGGGATTAAGTTTCAGCAAGATTGATAAGGACAACATTTTCAGACTGTAATGAAATACAGCAGTTTAGCCTTCAAGGTCTGGCTTATTGAAGGTGTTAGGAACTAGTTAGACCATCACCAGCCCAAAGGACCAATAGAGCTGATCCTGCCTTGGGGCAAGATCACAGGGGTGATCACAGAGGTCCTGTCCAGGCCTGTAAGCCTATCAACAGGTGAAGAACAAGGCCAGTCACTGAATCTGAAAGACAGATGATAAGAAGCAAAACAAGTGAATTAACAGCAAATACTCTTCAACACATTAGTTTACTAGGCCATAGAACTCATTACCAGGGAAAAATAGAGGTTGAATGTTAAATACCTTCCTAAAAGCAATCACCCACATTTACAGACACTGGAAAATATCCTCAAACTTACCAGGACTGTACAGCTATAGCACTAGTAATGGGATTATCTGTGGTTGTTTACATGTTAATTTTGCAAAAAAAAGAATAGTTCTCTGGGACGGTAAGTGAGGGTGAGACTGATTTCCTCCACAGATCCCTGTCCTGGAGGACAGAGCACTAATTTGCATGCCCAGACATTAGGAGAAAAATATTGCCTGTCTCAATACTCACAAAAGGCCTAGAAGAACACTGCATTGCAAAACTAATGCATTAACATCTGTGCTTAACTACGGCTTGTGCTCTGTTAAGCAAATGTTCTCCCTTTAAAAACAGTGTAGGTAACAAACTCATGGGAGAGGGTGTGCACTTCTGCAGAAGTGGAGGAGCCTGCTCCCATGAGCTCCAAAAAATCAGAACCAGATTTAACACATCTGTCTTCCCAGAAAGTTGGTGTTCTCTCACCAACACTTATCCTTTCCTATCATGGAAACTGGTAAGAAATGGGTGATGCTAATTGACCTACCCTGTCTTTCAGCTTCACATCATCCAGTTCAAGTTCTAACCAGGCTAGTGAGCATTCAAATGGCATCAGATTCCAGCAACAACAGATGAGACGAGGTCAGTGAGAAATGGAATTTCCACCTTTCACAAGTGTGTCACCACACTTTATTACTGCCTTCCAAGTTCAACTACAGGCCAGATGTCCTACCCTGTTCTGACTGTACCCTAGACAGTGATCTTGGCTGAACACACTTCTTTAATGTGCAAAAAAAAAAAATAAGACGAAAAAGCCCCAATCCCCACAATAATAAACAAAAATCCTTACAGAACTATCTTCCTACTGTGATTTTCTGTGGAGATTCTGGTTTCTCAATGTTTGGGGTTTTTTCTACCTTAGCCTAAAAGCAGGTGTTTTTCTCCAGGTACTAGAAATGTAACGGCACGTTCCCAATACAAGAATTTGCTTTGTCAGAAAAGGAAAACTACATCCTGTTTCTGACTGACATTACTCAAATACTACATCCTACATAAGAGTCTTCACCCACTATTTACATAGCTTTTATCAAAATCTGTATGGTTATGCTGTTCAGATTCATTGCCAATCATTCCTTCTCACCGACTGGATTTAGTGGTTACAAGTCACAACACGAACAGTTATTTCTATTAATTACTGTGCAGGTAAATATAGAAGGGAGACACTGTGTTCTAAGGCTCTGAGACTGCACCTTAGTTAAAGCATGAGAGCTTTGAAAACGGCACATTAAAATACACATGCATGTAAAAAAAAGTCCTAACAGATCCTAATATTTCTTTTAAAATTCCCGGAGCGCCCTCTTGTGTGAGAACTGTCAGACGCTGCGTGCAATGGTAAAACATGATGGTGTTTTAAAAGTCTGCAACAACGTAATTACATTCCCTCTTATCACGCGGTAACTTTGCCTGTTTCTGACAGGCAATTTTTTTTTCCAACCTGTTTCACTGGATTTCTATTCTCACGGACACATGAGCAGGCAAAGTCAAAGCCAAATCAGTGCAAAATAATCTATTCCTTATCTTGTCTCCTAAATAGTTTCCTCCAGTGTTCCCCTACTCAGCTCTGCAGGAGGGATACTTCCTCCAGGCTGCAGCACTGGCACATACCAGACCCTAATAAAAATAATAAGAAAATATCAGCTGACACTTTGAAGCTGATAGGAGAAAACTGAAAAAACTGAATTAGAATTGAGAGGTAAGCGAGCAGGAGACTCAGCTTGCTTTTCGTTGTCCATCTTCAAATCAGACAGTCAGCAATTGGAAATTTCCAGAAAATAATGGTCTATTTACACTGGAATGTCGGCAGCAAAGCATCTTTTGTCACAGAGGAAGATGAAGACTGAAAGGCATCTCAGACACTTGCCTGAAGGTAACACACTGACTAATGCCACAGATTGCAAGCTGGCAGGTGCTCATTAAAAGCTCCAAATGCGAGCAGCCAGAGCAAAGCCAGATTTACCAGGGAAAACGCACATGTTGCCTGTTAAATCTGCCATCAGCACCAAAAGTAGAGCAGACTCAGAGCTACTGAGGAAGAGTGGTAAAAACAAATAGGGAGGGAGGCAGATGGAACGACCTGAAGTAAAGGTAGAAAGATAAAAGAAGACAGGGAGAAGAAAGGAGTTTACAAGTTGAATCCACATAGAACATGAAATCCTCATCACTAGAGTTACTCATTCTTTTAATTCTGTGTTTGCCTTCCCCTAGCAATTAAACTGAACGTCCTTGACAGCCTGTCTTCTGTAGCAGCACAGAACTGAAACTTGACGTCAGCTTCAGCCCTTTATGGTCCCCCATAGTATTTTAATTTTCTAAATTGGAGATTTATGGAAATGCTGACATTCATCTCTCAGTTAAAATGTTATCATGTTGCTTACAAATACTGACTTTTTCTCCTTTTAGCTAGAAGGTTGACAAGACAGCCTTAGCTGCTTTCTAATCATTTTCCTGCATATGATGGGCTGTGAATTATGTGAGCTTTATCATCTTAATGCTTACATCTCTAAAAGCATCTGGTCACAGACATGCTTTTGCTAACTGTATTCTTTAAACAACGGTGGTAATAATTAGCAACTCTGAGCAGCCTGATTATCATATGAATGGAGAAACAATTGGAAACGCAGCTGAATTAGGACCCAGCAAACATTTAAGTCTTCAAAATTACAGAATCTTTAGCACCAGATGTCGTTCAAAAGTATACTTACCGCCACACCATTACATTAAATACCACTAACAGCAGGCTCTAAATTGCACCACAAGACTTCAGGTTTGATTGAAGAGACTTCATAGTGCTGACAACCTCTTTCCCTTTGCAGACACTTAATAAGGGAGCCTGAACTCGGGTTAGTATGCTTCCAGCACGCTTATTAAATTATTATTCATAAAAATAAATGCTTTATGTCTTGTGTTTGTCTCTTCTCAGATATCAAAAAGTGAATCTTCACGTGATAAGATCTGCATCTATGTTGACAAAACTACTAAAAAAACCCTTGATGTGATTGAGAATCTACAGTTATTAGAAACGTTACCATCCATTAGAAGTGAAAGAGAAGTGACAAACAATCATTCCTCATATCTTAAAGAAAAATCTTAAGACACACAAGCTAGAATGCTACGCTGTCCTACTAAATGAGAACTACATTCATTTCTGCCTTGTACTTCAAGGGGCTTCTACAGGAAAAGCTTTTAAAAAGACAAAACTGTTCATAAAAACAAATACGAAGCATCATTATTTCTAACTCTTCGTTAATTATCCTCAACAGAAGTAAATGGGATGTCATGCTGCAGAGCACAAGGAAAGGCTTACAAAAGGCTAACAGAAAATACACGTTCTGTCATCCTTGACATTCACTTTTGTAAAATGGCAATGAAACCAGACCTAGAAACAAAATTACTACAGACACCCTTTCATGCAAGAGGCTAACCATGAAAATTAGAAGAAAGAGAACTGCAACTCAATATAGCCTCTTCTCCATCAGAATGAACACGTGGAATAATGATCAGCTACAGCCACCAGGGGCTGGATCTCATGAAAAATAATGCACAACTCCCCACAATATCTTGTGATATGGGCGTGTCTTCACCAGAGGGATCCCCAGAGAGAAAATACTTCACATAAACACCAAGGTGTGTTAAGAGCTATTCATAACAAAAGGCGTTATCTATTTTACAAGTGCCTCCATATGCCAGAGCCACTCACAGCCTTTCCAGCATCCTACTTCAATAACAGAAATTTCATTAAATCTTCAGATAACTGCTGGCCATAAGCCAAGACACTAAGACATTCCTCTCATCCCACAAAGGAACGAATCCTAATGGAACACATGTACAGTTGTTAACCCATCAATAGTCTTTCCTCTCCAACCATATCTTCAGTGATTTAAGAAAGTCAGAAGTAGGCTGGTATCAGTCCAAATATGTACCTCCTTTTCTCTCATACACATATCCTTCCTTCATTATTCCATGCTCTTTTCCAGACCGTGGAAATATTTACATTTAGTGTTCCTGTGTGAACACTGAGAGGCACATAATAGCATATGTAAATTATTTCTGTCAGAAACAGCCAAACTTCATTTTTTATTAACAAATTTATGATCTTGCTTTTTTCCAATCCACTTACCAAACTGTAAATTATGTCCTCAGAACCTTCAGATTTTATTTGCAGAGGTATTTAGTCACCTGAGAGCCACAGCAATATTTTAATATACCTCTATAATGCCTTCCTGGTTTTATCTACAGCTTAGGACAAAAGACAAGGAAAAGAAAGAAGCAAAAGAAAGAAAGAAAAAAAAAAAGGTGGGATAAAAAAAAAGTGAAGAAAATAAGTGAAAAAAACAAAACAAATTTCAATACACTGTCTCCAAATCTACAGTAACATTTCTCCAGGACTTCAGGGGTTGACAGACAGCACATCATGAGCAGCACCCACCACCACTTTTTCCTCAAAGATTTTTAAAGCCCAGCAGTGTCACTGTCACCCGTTACCATCCCACCTGCCTGAAGAACAATTCCCCTGGCCTTGGGTGTCCCACAGCACAAGGCACAGAGCTGTCTCACCTCTCGTAGGTCTGTTGCCTCAGCAAATCCAGTTTACACTTCTGTTTCTTTTCTAAACAAAACCTAAGCTGGATCACTTCCCCAGGAATGAAAACTGAAGTTAAAAAAGCATCTGAATTTGTTTCTTGTGACAACACTCTAAACAAGAAGCTAAGAAATAATTTTCTCTTTATACAAAGGAGAGAATTTAAGGCTTTAGTAGACAGCAGCTTAGATCATCCCAGCAATCAATCCCAACCAGCAAAATCTAGGTCAGTGAAACAGAATGGAAGTCAGAGGGCTTCAAAGAATGAAACATTCAGTTGTTAAGAGTTATGGAAAAAGCTTAAGACCTGGTTAGGACAAAGGTCATATTAAAGCTGCCAAGTAGAAATCCAAGAGTTATCTGGAAAACAACCTCTTTCCAAATCCTACATGCAACAAATGCCTTTGAGAATTTGTCATGAAACAAGAAAAAGGAGACTTTGCAGGGTAAATAAATAAATAAATAAGCACTACAATCTTGGAGCTGTAAGTAAATCTTTATTGCAGTCATCACAGGTTTCACCAAGACCATCTTTGACATTATCGCAAGATTAATAGAATTAGATCCAGTATTTTACTTAGTTAGAAACTTCCTACGAGGACAAAAAATAGCTGCTATTACAGACAGGTCTCCCTTGGTCTTACAAGTGGCTGAAAGCAATGTGAGACTTGGAAGTTAAGACACAATACAGTAAATTAAGGTAATATGCATGATTTCATTTTCCTTCCTGCTGCAGCAGGAATGTAAAATCTCCCAGTTCTGTTTAACATCAAGACTACTCTGTGGAAGTGCTCTGAGCAGGCTCTGCTCAACTTCTCTGAACACAAAGCTCCAGTTGACCTCCAAATCCACATGAATATTACATATCCCACACTGATCACACCCTCAGAACTCAGAGCTGCTGTACAAGACTGTTGACAGAATACCAGCTACTAGAATTTTGTTAGCGCTCTGAGCACCTGTCCTGGAAGGTGAACAGGATCAGGTAATTGAAAATCCCAATTATTCAGAAGTGTCCTAACTGGTCCCTACAACCCTTTAACAATTCTTAAGCACAATGTGGAAACAATGCTATGCCCACTATTCCCTCAACCCCCAATTAAACCTACAAGTTACAGTTAATTGCTGATGCGTGCCTGGGGGTGGAGGGGAGGGCATCCACCTACAGCTAAGTTTTTCTGCTGGAAAAACAGTGCCTCGAAACGCGAAACCCACTCCCTGCAAAAGGAACAAAGAAAAGCTCAGAGCTCCAAGAACATGTACAAGAGGCTCCTGAATTGTCAGAGTCAGGAAAGTCCACAAACGCCAGAGGTTTATGTCCAAAAAGGAGTCAGGCGAGTCCTGCAACTTTATTTGAATAAAGGGAGAGAGTCCACCGGGGCACACACCCACAGGGTTTTCCTTCTCGAGGTTTTGGACAGCACAGTCTCCTTTTATCCCAAACTCCTGGCTGCACATTGCCCTCTTCCTTTCCCCACTGCTGAGGTACTAGGAAGGGACAGCCTTCCCAAACCACCTGCCAGATATCTCTCTGTGAACCTGTCATTTTACCCCAAAGCTCAGAAACTCAGGCTTGTGCAGACCCTGCTCTGTTTCAGGAGCCGAGCTGTCTGGGCTCTGCAACGAACCTGCTGCCCAAAGTTACTAGACACACTAAGATCCATTTCAAAGATGTTAACACCCATACCTTCATCCATCAAATTGTTTGTAAAGATATTAGTTTTCCTCTCATCAGCATGGAGGTTGTTCTGCTTACCACATGAAAGTAGAACAGTAGAGCCTGTTGTGCTCCTTGTGTTTCTTTACAGTACAAAACAGAACCCTCCTGACCATTCCTAATTAGAAAGCTTGTGACACTTCCAGAATTGCTCCAAAAGGGAACTGCATTGCAACGACAGGTTACAGGGCAGCTTCTCTTAAACCCTCATTTTCTGTGGCACAGTGAAAAGCTTTGCTGTAGGCAAGAAGTGAGGAATCTAGGTCACACCTTGCAATGAAAAACGTAGACATTTAAGGGATAGAAAGACTTTAATGTGTTCCATACTATTTTAAACCATGCCATTCTGTACGGACACCTGTGAAGAAGCTCTTCAACTTGCTCACAAGCAAGATGTAAAAAAGCAATTACTTTACACTGATCCTCCACTATTCTCTCAAAACTTCTCAAGACACTTGTTTAGGGGTTGGGTTTTGGAGGGGTTTATGTTGGTGGTGGTGTTTTGGAAGAGTTTTTTTCAGGTTTTGCGTGGGGTTTTTTTCAGCTCAGCATTGTCCTTGAGTAAGGACAGAAGATCTTGAGAACAAGAAAGGTCAAGTCACTTGACCCCATGCACAGAGATGCGAATGGAGGATGCCTTTCCTTGGTCCAGAGTTTTATTTTAATAAATCTTGACTTGCCATGGCATTAAAATAAATGCACAGCTATATAGTGTTACTGAACTGGAATGGAGAATATTTTTTGTGGATAAGGGAGCTTCAAAATATATATAGATGGATCTGTTAACTACAGCCCTTCTTCATTATTTCAAAGACACTCCTATCACTCTTGTTTCTGGACTGTATTTTTCATCAACAAAACTCTTCTACCAGGGACATGATCTAGTACCAGTGGGTATAGTAATAAAAAGTAATTTCACAGCAGAGTTTAATTTTCCTTATATGCCCAATGATGTCTAAGTTGCTGTCTGGAACGCTTAAGCTTTTGGAATACATAGAAAAAGATCAGAACATCAGACTTTAAGGGTTAAGAAAATATAAATGTATTTTCTAGACAATGGGAGGCTATAAACCACTGCTCACAAGCAAGAGATATTGATGTTTATCTATTTAATATGCCCAGCATTGAAACCTTTATATCCATTAGATGCCACAATTTCATCTTCCTAACCAAAATGTGACTTGAAAAGACAGCTTGAAGGTTATGGACACTATTTGCAAGTTTTCAACAGAATAATAACTTTTTAAAATTCTCGTGGGTTCACGAGCAGACTGTACAAGTTCATAAAGCAAGTTCATTAAGAGTTATGGAATAAGCAGGAATCACTGCTGACTCAGGAGGTCTGCCCTCCCAAATTGTTGAGAGCTGAAAGAGAGCAGGGGAAGACCTGTCTGATGCTTGGTCTTTTATTTCTGCCAAGCAGGCCTTTGGTCTCATCCTTCACAGCCAGGCTTATATGTGCATTAGTGTAATTTCCCTCCTTATTACAATGATATTCTAAAGTCCTCATGAGGATTGGAGCATCAAACTGGATGAGCACAGGGCTAGAGCTGCTTATGACATGAAAGGCATCAATGCCTTGCTGGTAGCCCTAACGCACCTGCACACAAGTGGGAACAGAGGGCTCACATCTCCACATCTCACTGCTCAGAGCACCCCACACAGCAGCTGTAAAATGCTCAGTCATATCTACAAGTACCTGTTTAAACTATCTCCTTCAAAAATAAACACCACTTCAGGTAAGATACTTGAAAAGCAGCTCGGAGGCCTTGGGAGCCTCATAAATAACAAACAGGCTCATACGACCTAAATTCTCACTGATACCAGAGAAACAGAAATCAGGCACCAAGGATATGTCTTATTGTGTGCCTAAATGCTTAAACTGCATTTCAAAAATGAGACTGAGTCCCAGCAATCCTGCAAAATTTTTTTAAACCCCAAGCGTGACAGGCTTTTGTATTGTTACCCTTTGGGCCAACATGATGCCATCTCCAATATTTTATGCCTAGCCTTATCAGTCCTGGCAGGGCCCTGGCTTCACAGCTTGAAAATCTGTGCAGAGAAAAACATCTGGCAGCAATCTGAATGTGGCTCCTCTTCAGCTGCCTCATTAATGGCGCACGCTGGGCTTGGATACCCCCTGTCTCAGACACCTCCTTACGCTTCCCACCAGGCTCCCTGGGGAAGGACAGTAACAGACCACAAAAAAAACCCCTCATATTCATAGAGCAGTCTCTGGAACCAATTAGTATTTTCAGTCAATATTCCTAATTCCTATGATTCAGGGCCTGGATTTCAGTCCTCTAACAGCAGTAGATGTGCGACTGGCAGAAGCAGCTTCACAAAGAAGGAAAAAAAACCCTAAACCTGTTCCCCCCACTCTCCCCACAACTCCTTCCATCCATGCTCTGGTATCAAGACTGTCTGGCAAAAATGCCTGACAGATTACTGGAGAGAAAAAAAAAAAAGCCAAACAACAAAACCCAAAGACTGCAGTTGCTATGAAATGTGTCCTAAATACTCCAAAAAGATTGACATCACTCCCAGTCATCTTCTGGGACATTTCATAGCAGATGGGAAGTTCCTGTGGCACAGAACACACCTACCAGAGACTGGAGAGACCAGGACACAGCAGATTTTACCACTTACTCTATGCACCATTCACACATATCACCATGCTTCTGTGTGGTCTCTGGGAACAGGAATCAAAGAGCCTTTTCTCCAGTCCATCACCAACCTTTGTTAATTCCCACATTGTAAAAGAGCAGGATTCTGTTTGTGGTAGAAACATGGAGAGCAATAGAGAAACCAGATCCAAGGGAAAGAGCAGGGTGGCTGAAAAGTCAAACGGAGAGTGAGAACAGCTGCAAGGCAGATACATCTGTACAAATAGGAGTCTCATGGTGACATCTGTCAATACCACACTGTCTTAAAAAGGGGAGAGAGCAAGGCAGGAGCCTAAAACAAGGATCAGAGTGTTCTGACCAGAGATGGGTTAACAGAATATTCACAGAAGAAATTAATAAAAGGCACAAGGTGAAATCTAACCCAAATAATGTCAATGCCTTGGGAACAATGATGCACACACAGTTGCGATGACACTGCTGAGAAGCTGACAAATCTAATGTATCAGGCACAAATATTTTTTCATGGAATATCAGACATGCAGGATTTCTTATCCCATTAACTTCCTTTCATGTTAGCAAGAGGATTGAGTTAAGATCCAATCCAGTCAATGAGCTTCTTCCCATTGACTTGTGTGAGCTCTGGGCTCAAGCCCTTACTTGTCATGGCCAACACATGGTGTGCAGTATTTGTCTTGTCACCGTTCAAAGAGGAAATTATTTCTGTGTTTTGCATATCTATTTGCTGAATCAGAAAGTGGATTTTGCTAACAGCAGTAGAAAATAGCTGGAAGGAGAGGAGACAAAATTAATTCTGGACCTTAAGAAGCTAAATTACTGAGCAATTCAGTCAGTAATTGACACAATGAAATATAATAAGGAGTTCTAAAGACTGAATTCACCAGAGCCACCTAAACAGCCTTTATATTCCAATGGGAGGGGAAGGGGGAAGGGAGTCAGGACAGAACAAGCCACACTTGCACGTGTAAAACCAGACCCAGTATCAAACTGTTTGTAAGGCTGGACATATTGTTTTAGTGTACAAAGAATTGAACAGGGTATCATAGATTAATTCAAATTATGACTAATACAAATGACAACAGGTCTAATAACTTCCTGTGTGCTCACAATGCCCATAAAATAACATCACAGTACAGTTAAACTAGAATTCAAAGGTCTGAAAAGGAGACTATTTCCCCTCCATGCTTGAGCTACCTGACCTTTTCTCCATGGTGACCAGTGAGAAGACCCGAGGGAATGGCCTGAAGTTGTGTCAGGGGAGGTTTAAGTCAGATACTAGAAAAAGGTCCTTCACCCAGAAGGTGGTTGGACCCTGGAACAGGCTCCCCAGGACAGCGGTCACAGCACCAACCTGACAGAGTTCAAGAAGCATTTGGACAACGCTTTCGGGCATATGGTGTGAATTTTGGGGACAGTCCCGTGCAGGGCCAGGAGTCGATGATCCTTGTGGGTCCCTTCCAACTCAGTTTATTCTGTGATTCTGTGAACTCACTAACTTAGTAGAGGAATCTAGTCTTTTACAATGTCCCTTTACTTAAAGCACTTTTCTGTATGTAGATTACAGGACAACACACCTGAGTCATTAGTATAACAAAGAGTGCAGAAAATTTGTACTAGCAACACTGTACAGCAACTACTTGTGGGAAATGCAACAAAGGAAAATTGGAAGGAGAGCAAAAGTTACAGAAAAATGTTCTACAAACACAGTTCTTTGTTTGGTTTAGGAGCTTTTTAAGAAACCACAAGACAGAGGCAAAAATCTCTATACTTCATCATGCAGCTTAAATTTATGGGCTGTAGACCACTTTTTGAACATGGAATGGTGTGCAGAGATGGATTAATCCTGCCCACCTATGCTTTGCATTTGAACATATCCTGCCAGTACAAGCATCTTCACTTTTATCTGAAGGAGTGAATAACCTCCTGCATTTCCATACTCTTCCTCAGTAATGATAACAGTGCAATACATGGTGCTTCCAACACTATCACTGTCTGTTGCCTCTGCTTCCATGGCATAGCTATAGAGAAAACATTTTTCATGTTTACTCTTATTTCTTCTGTCATACATGCGGTAAAGCATCTTACAGTTAAAATTTTGTATGCTCTCTCTAGATATAGTCCTTGAAAAAATATTTTGACATTTGTTTCTGCTTCCATACTACAACTCCAAATTAATTTTCATCACACATTGTTTAAAAAAAAAAAAAAAAAAGAAAAAGAAAAAAAAGAAAAAGAACAACAACGAAACAACCAGGGGCACAATCCACAATCCACATGCAGCTGCACATTCTGAAGGTACTTTCAGCTAAGCTTGTAAATTATGAATTATTCATGTTTGATATACACCACTTCTCAGAACAGCAATCAAAATAAAGTGTGGGGTTTTTTCTGTTTTGTAGGCTGCTTATAAATATCCATACTCAGCTCTGTTGTCCCATATCCTTGCCTCAGACAAGGCCTTTAGTGGGTTTTAAGATGTCAACAAAAATACTTTTACATCCACAGTATGCTTAAAAGCTCTGTTTCAGATGTCACCCCACATACAAAATCCCATTCACGGAGCCCTAACCAGACTCCTTTAGCCTCCACAGCAAGATAAGGGCACACTGGCAGGGTGATGAGACCAACTGGCTGAGGCTCAAAATAGTTTGAGGGTTAGCCAAAAAATGTAATAATTAAACCTGTTAATTCATGACACTGCTGGAAAAGGAAACAAAAAGACAACTGCTCGAACAGGATAAGGACCTTGCCCCAAAGCAGGGACAGTGCAGCTCCCAGCCCCACTTTCTCCTTGGGTTTCTGACTGCGTTTCTGCCCCAGGTTCTTGTTTCCTTCACCAATGTTACTCTGCCAGACAAACTAGCTCTTTTGGGTATTCACAGCCCAACTAGCAGTAATATTAGCCACAGCCATGACGAATATGAGAACATGCCTTATTTATTCTTTCTCTAGCTGAAGACTACTCTGGCCTCTAAAGTAGAAAAACTGTTTTCTTTGCTGACAGGTATGTTATACAAAAAAAAAAAGGAAAGGAAATTATTCTCAGAGAAAAGTAACAATCCATCTCCAAATATCAGTCTTAAAACATATCAAGCACCCATCTTCGGCTGGAATGTGAGGCAGGGTAACTGTCAAAATGTCAAAGTGCCACATACATTGTTTTCCTAGATGATGGTTCCTATGAAGTAGGTTTTAGTGTCATCTTTTCCACATGCAATGTTGAATTCATTGTTGCTGCCTAAGAAAACAACACTAAAGTACGTGGGATGAGTCCCCACAACTGCTTTTACCAGTAAGTGTGAACTACAGAAAGCACCACACTACAGACTGACTGTAAATGTTTTAGACCTCACCTCCAATGACTTCTAAGGAACTGAAAAAAAAAATCCCAAAACCAGAAAACAAACCTGTGTTTTCTGATGATGTTTTAGTAACTTATAAACACTGTTCAAACAATTACAAAGTGTTAGCAATACTAAGCCCTACTAGCAATGCATTCATTTTAAGAGGCAGAACATAGCTTACTAAACTGCTTTACATATGTTCAATAAATCATTTATAATGAACTGTAAAACCCTTAGGAAAAAATAAATACAATAAATTAAGTTCATTTGGTAAATGCAGCTATTGACTAGCTACTTAATAAAGCACTCATAACAGACCATATGAAGCATTTGTTTATAGCACCACATGCTTACTAAACTATTCACAACTGAAACAGGGAACCTTTAATAAAAGCCCACTAAATTTAATTCTGAAGATTATTGACCTGCTCTAGTTGTTAAATACATCATTCATAATACATTTAATGAAACATTTATTCCAAGTTATGCAGCCCTCAAAACAAACACATTTTCACAGCAGTTGAAATAGCACAAGTTTTCACTGCAGTAACTACTTCACAGCTTATGATGAATGTATTAACAATTTATAGGCTATCCTGACTTCAGGCAGAAGACAGCAGAGAAGACATTCCTTTGGATATCCAGCAGAACTGAACAGCAGGGCAGAGAAATATCACATGAGCACCTTGCCCTGGGAGATTTCCAGAGTAATATCCCTGCTTTTATTTGATCCTGGAAGGGTCCTCTAAAACAGGGTGCTGGTTCTTACACATCTTTGAACTTCTGCAACTACCTTATGCCTTGCTAGTTTCACGTGCAGATTTTCAAAGCTTACCTTCTGTTTCTACAGTGTATTTATGCCTTAGAAGTGAGTAGTGCTTGGGACTCAGTGTGAGAAAATAAGTTGGTGCAGTACTTTTGATATGACACAGTTAAAGGGTCAAGATCCCAGCACTTTCAAGCAGCTTAAAAAGTCAACCAGAAAAAAAAAATTCTCCACCAAGTAAAGCAGTATTAAGCACCTTTTTGTTTTGTTAAATTATTATTTGTATGTAATAATTTGATTCTTCATTATTCAAACATCAGTCATGCCCTCAGATAAAAGATGCAGGTGCAAGCACTGCTACATTTCCTGGCAAATGACCACCACCCACCTTGACCTTGGGACACGGCTTTGTCACTACATCTGATTTCAATTAAGCTATACCTTTTTTCTTGGAAATGCTGTGCAGAGCATTAGCTGTTACCTCGAAGCTTCAATAAGAGCAGAAGCTCTGCGGAATTCAATTCCGTTCATTCTTACTCCAGTGAACCCTTGATGATGTTAATGAAGTTGTGCCACTTTACCCAGAAATCTGGTTATGGGTAGCAAATAAAATATGTAAAGCAATACTATTCATTTTTAAGGAGCTCTGTGCTGCATCTTTTATCCCATGGAAATGTGTTCTGACTTACAGAAGCATGCAAACCTGTTGTCAACACCTCTGTAGGGTGACTCAGTACTGCTCAAAATACTTGCTGTACCTATTTCTCTGTCCCAGCACTATTCCCTCCCTATTCTTTTCCTATCTCAAAATTTCTTTTTTCACCCTGTCCTCTGGAGCACATAGTTTGCTTCAAAAGCAACAAAATAACACAAAATGCCTTCAAATTCCTGAATGGCTAAATAAATGTTTAAAACGCTTAAGGCAAGCCCAAATCCATATGTCAGGACAACCAGTGGTCTCACTACTGAAACTGAAGAATCCTTCAGGTATCTGCCTTGGAAAGTCATGGTAAGACCATCCTGATGAAGCAAGAATTTTGAATAAATCATCAGAGCACAATTTTTTAATCTTTTTTTTAACTTACTATGCTGCTGTATTATGATACTCCTTTAAAAGGCTGAGCTTAAGAAAGAAGTGAGATCCTTTCTTCTCGGCAGTACAGGTCAAGCCTCACAGAAAGCAGGCTAATTAATCCCATTTGACTACAGTCAGAGCTGACCTTGCACAAGTTTCCTGGAAATATGCAAAAGCCTAGACAAGAATTCAAACTAAGAGACTAAAACTTCAAATTCTTGTAGCTGATCGGAAATTTCTGTTGTTAAACCATTCACACTGAAAGAATACCTTGTTCCATTAGAAAATCAAAATGTACATAAATTATCTGCAATCTCCTACTTTCTTAGATTCTAAATGTATGTAGATGGCTCAGAAAGGAGCAGATTATTCAAAAAGTCCCTTTAGAGATACTGTCCTTGACAGCCAAGTTAGACTTGCACATAGTACAACCACTTGGCAAATTGAATCAAAACGTTGTTTGCTTAGATGAAAACCAAGAGACAATAAACTGGATTTAAGACAGAACATTATTCTGACTTATGTCCAGTCTCTGCTTATTATTTTGTCAGATTTTTTTTTTTTTTTAGTAATTATTCCTTAAAATACCAGAGTGCTGTAGGAGACAGCAATATTGTTCAATCCAGGTGTCAGTAAAAGCAACAGTTTCACTTGTTCATTAGTTTATACCCTTTACTAAAAAGAAGATTTTGAAAGGTTTTGGAGAGGGGAAAAGGAATAGAAAATCTCTATTGCTCCAGAGAAGCAAACCTAACAAGGAGTTTTGCCTTAAGTCACAGAAAAAATTCTGATTCACTAAGCACAGAACAGCAACTAAACCAACAAACTGACAGACAGTGTTTATTTACAGCTTCTCTAAGGTGGAATGCCGACCTTTCAGTTGAACAATCTGGAATATTGTGTTGCTCTTGAATATGAAGGCCTGAACTGCTAAAAATGAAGCTTTATTCTAGCCAAGTGCAGTAATCCACTTATGGCCTCCAGTCTAACTCTGAAAATATTAAAAATATTGTATCTGTAACAGACCATCTCTAAGAAAAAAAATTAGGAACTGAAAAAAGCAGTAAGAAGCTGGAAAGATGGAGCATATGAGAGACAAAGTCTATAGTGACATTTGCCCTTATTATCTGCCCACTAGAATGTGGACATGCATGCAAACACACATGATATGCCAGTTTTACAAACAAATCTACTTAAAATTGTGCATATTTGCCACTGATAGTGGGTCTGCAAAAATATCGCAATAAAATTGATTCTGTGGCTGTGGGATGCTTGTAATAAATTCTAGAACTTGTGTGTTTGTTTTCTGTTTTTGTGCCCAAGCAAGAATAAGTAATTTACTTCCAGAATCACAGAATGCAAAGCATACAACTCCCACCATTTACACAGAACCTGGACTAAGTTCAATCCAAAAAGATGAAACATGGCAGCATGTTAGCCAGAGGATGGTCATTTGAACTTTTCCAGATGACAAATGAGAGCTGCTTCCAGGAGAGCCAAAATCGCACTGAAGCAAAGAATTGCAACCATCACGTTAGAATTAATTCATTTTTCAGACACCAGTGGATTGACCTTTTATTCTAACAAACCTTCTACAACTTTACCAGTAAGCACTTCAGCAAACAGTTGATTTTAAGCTATGATGAACAAATGGCAAATAGGAAAAAAAAAAATAAAAAAGAAAGAAAAAAGGTTGACAATCTAATTGCATCATAATCCTCAAGAAAAACGTTAAGATGATAATAAAGCAAAGCATTTCTCTAACTCCTCTGCAAGACTGCAAGAAACCTGAAACCTGCAAGACTTTGTTTGGGCACATCTAGCAGTCATTGTCCATGAACAACACTGTACATTCTACCATTCCACTAAATACAATGTTGTGAAATTCAAATAACATTGTCTTGTCATGCAGAGCTTGGCTTAAGCAGAACTCAAAGTTTCCTGTGCCTGCATGACAACCCTTGAGAAACACAGAAAGGTGTTGATTTCAGCAGAAATAGACAGCTGGAATAAATCACTCCTGTTTATCATACTCATGTATTAAAGGCGTATGTATCAAGCATTCCCTCACTTATCCCTAATACCAAAAAAATCCTCTACAGAATGTTCATACCAGTATTAAGCTATAAACCTCATTGCAGGTAGCCTCTCTTGTATAATTACATAAAGCTTAACTTTCTTGGTGAAAAAGCTAATAACCCTGAATATAGGTTTTAAATAGGGTCCTTTGGGAAAAATGGGGCAGGATGAGACAGTGAACTGCAGAAAGAAAAGTTGAAAAGAGGACTGAGTTTGCACTCACTCTTTCACACACCATCAAATTACTAGAGGCTTATCAGTTTAGCTAGATTTTCCTGTCTCGAACGCAGGCAGAAAAAGAAGAGTTACACTCCACCACTTCAGAAAATTCTCAACTGAGTGCATTATGCATGAACAAATTAAATTTGGGCTCTAGGACAAAAAACCTTGTCGCATTAAAATTTTCTGCCAAATACAACGCTTCAAGCATTCTCAAGAGTACTGCAAGTTGTAAGTCCTTTCAGGAGAAGCTTGCACTTAATTGTAGAGACCTTACAAAAAGATCAAGGATGCCATACTCATGATAGCCAGTCAGCAATTTATATGTATCCTAAGCCAATTGGTAAATGGTTTCTCTACTCATCACTGAGGGGCCATTGCTTCCAGCTCTTCAATCTATGCCTCTACATGTAAATTAAACTTCCAATGTTTTTACCTTCTGGAGGTAACACTATACCACCTCATCAAGATTAATGAAAGAATAAAAAATTCTTGGCCTGCCCACAGGTGAGGATGATTCTGTTAACACAGCTATTAGACATGCTTCAATAAACCCACTACATATGGTACACTACAATTAATGTTATGAGTGGCAGCAGCAGCATTGAAGAAATCATAAAATTGAGGAATAATTAAGACTGGGAGACCTCTGGAGATCACCTTGTCAAACCTCCTGCCTAAAGCGGGCCTAATTTCAAAGTCACATCAGATTGCTCAGGGCCTTGTCATGTTCAGTTTAGAGTATTTCCAAGACTGTTTTTGCCAGGCCCCTGTGCCAGTAATATTCCAGTCTTGCTGTGTACTTTTTCTCCTTATATTCAGTTGGAATTTTCCTTGTTGCAGGTCATGACTCTTCCCACTACACTCTTGTGCGAAAAACTTGCTTCCATCTCCTCTAACACTTCCGGAGGTAGCACTCTGCCAAAAGCTGCTCCCCAGGCCTTTGCTTTTCCAGGCTAGGCAGACACAGTTGCCTCAGACTCACAAGATTTTTCTTTTCTAACAACTAGGACATTAGGGGGTGGTTATCTGCCTCCCACTATCCTTTGCAAAGGAGAAACCTCAGACATAGGGGATTTTCACTTTTAATTTTAGTTCCTATTCAAAGAAAGTGCACACACCCTCCAACTTCCCATACACACAGTCTGTTATTTGTTCTAGGGAATGGGGGCAGCAGACAGACTTCCATAGCAGTTGATCCAACAAGTCTATTCCATGTGCTTTGCCACACTTCAGAATTATCTTGCCCTGTGGCAGGAAAGGACAGGGCAAGCCCTGATCTCCATTGAGTGGCTACATTTACCAGTGAAGAGACAAGCTCTAAAACTCCATAGAGATCTTAAAGGCCTGCCTTTTCAAGAGAGGCCTTAATTAAGCCAGATGACAGGTTGTCATAACAAGAAATGCCTTCGGGCACCTGACTTACTGAGCCTTCCCAGGTGCCACCCACGGTTGGCTTTCAGAGAGGCAGCAGCCCCAGCGCAGCCCCACTGCCCTGGCACAGGAGCAGGCACAGGCACAGCCCGGGGGGCACTCCCCTCACACCACGCGGCTGGCGCCCACGGAACGAGGCTTGAATCCACAGAACACGAGGCAAAACAAAACATTTGGATCCGTATTTTGTCAGCCAACACACACAAAACAAACGCTCTTGTAACACTGAAAGGAGAAGCCAACTTTTCTTTCCTCTCACAACGAAAAGAGTTCTGGAAGCTGTGGTGATGCTGTCTGTTGCATTATGCATACATTGTCATGCAACCCCACCTGTGCCATGAACTACCAACAGTCTAAGCTACAAATTAACAGCAAGAAAACATTAAAAATGCAGTCCCTCTCACAGTTCTGCAGTAAATCTTACTGTAGTTGCCCACACTTCTTTAGTGCTTCAATAGCAACAATAAGATTAAAACAGGAAAAAAAGCCCAGACGACAATTTTGTTATTTCTTCCTAATGGTTGACATCTTCCAGTCTGTGTATGGCTAATCTAATTTTCCCGTTTCAATGCTGGAAAAACCTATCTCTCCATCCATATGCAGCCAGGGACTACCCTGCTTTTCCCACCACCACACTCAGCCCATCAGCCAAATTCAGAGAAAGGATGATTGTCTTTCACAGCACCCACTCCTCTATTTTTCCCACGTTGTGGGTCTGGAGAGAAAAGGATGTACTCACACCTAGCTACTTAGGAGTTTGACAGATCAGTTAGTCAGCTGAGGTATCTGACATTCTATTTTATTTATAATCATTGTGCAGGTGAAAAGAAATTACCAATTCTAAAGCTCTAAAGAGTAAGAAACCAAAACTTCAGATTTATGCTTAAGGTTCTCTTTTTTGCGTCAGTTCTGCAAAGAAATAAAACGTGTTGTAAAAACTAACTTTATCTTACCTGCTTTTTAAATTACACTTTCATATTCAGTCCCCTGTGCAATAGTAACCCATATATTTTTCTGTTTATTGTACAAATAAGCCTGACTTAAGCTTCTAATGTAAAACCGACTGTGAAATCCATTACAATATTACAGTACAAAGATAGAAGAAAATTTATGACTTCTCAGGTAACATTTCTAAATACAGTGCAATTTATTTCCAAATCATTAGAGTAGTTTTTCCTGTAATTTCCAACTGAGGGCTTGTCACAGCTGATGATTAAGTTGCCATTCAGAGAATACCTTCAGGGCTAGCCCAGGCTAATTCCCAGTTCTGTTGCAGTTGTTTGATAAGATGCACACAGCATTTCTAAGATCTCATTTCTGACTGGCAGAGTGTAATAAATTCGGAAACAGAAGTGACATCTCTTATCAAAACTTAACCCAACTGTCTGTTTTTAGACCTCATTCCCAGACTCAGGTTTCAGAAGATACTTTCATATAACTTCATTTAAATAACAGTAATACTTATCTATTTGCAGGCTGGCAATTCAAAGCATGCATTGGCCTTAATCTGCTTTGAATTAATCCTTTGCATCTGCTATTATAGTTCAAAGAAATTACTTCAATTAAGTTTAATTACTTCCTTCCACAGCTTTGGATACAGCCCTTATTATATTTCATTACTTTTCCTCATGGACTGCATGAAAAATAGATGCCTAATAAAAGTACAAAACCAACGACATTATTAAGCAAGTATATTACATATATGTAACAATCCTGTACATGTATCACACTAATTAAGTTGTTATTATCATAGTCTGCAATCATATAAATGGAATATTAGGAAGGAACTTTTCACAGAAGATCAGCAAAACCTGATTCATTCTCTGAAGTTCTTCATACCTTTCTTACTGAATTTACTTTTAAATTCCTGAAAGGAAACAAGTCTATTAAAGCAAAAAAATAATTTATACTTTTTACTCCAGGGCATATTAAAGAACATCATCTAGACAGTGAGTTGGGTACCAATTACATTCCTCTGTACTCTGCTTGTCTAGTAGTTACAGAAATATGCAAAATAGCTTTAGTCTTTCCAGTTGTCTGTAATACCATACCTGTGATTCAATATGGATCCCATAATTTCACTTTTTTTCCAACTACAGATGGTAGGAAAGATGAAGTAAAGCAATGCTAGTGCCATGTAAGTAAATCAATTCTTCCCATTTTGTTTGGATGAAAGGTCACAAGTGTTAACTTGACAGACAAATCGTAAGTCCTTTATATAATGATTAACCACTATTTTGAACCAAAACAATCCTGTGTCCACTAAAGGAAAACATTAGGTCAATGTTACCATAACATTTCTGGTCCAAGCAATGAGATAACCTTTAAAGGTCCCTTCCAACCCAAACTATTCTATGATCCTATGAAAACAGCAATTTTTTTTGTAGTTAGTAATAAAATACTGATAAACAATACAACTAACAATTAATAAACTGCACAGCTGTTTATAGAACACTTTAGTGATCAAAGAAATATATGACTAGTTATCACACATCTCAAGCTGCTAGAGAAATAGACCATGGAGACTGAACAATTTCAAAATTCATTTTCATTTGGCACAAAAAAATAAATATGTTTCCTCCCAGTAAATATTTTTAAATCAATTGAATGTTCAGGCTTTTGTTTTACTTTAGTTCCACATGGACACCCCCCAAGTAGACTTCCCACAGTTTTATCTAACATACTGATGAGTTTTCCATTTTCCTTCTTTCAAGAATGTTTATTTCCATAAATGGATTACATTTTTCCATAGATTGCTTTAGAGCACTTTCATGCAATGCTTCACAAGACACTTTACAAACAAAACAGTTCCTTAATGGTGCCATTAACAAAATCCTGACAAGTCATGGTACCTTGTCTTGAGGCCCAGAAGGAAATTCAACTCTCTGGCCTTATTCATGGGGAGCTTAGGACTTTCCCTTGAAAGCAAGATGGGGCAGAAAGAAAAAACTAAAAAGGAGCAACACTATCAAATCCCATTTTCTTTTCCGTGTCACTGATAACGTTTTCCTGCAGATTTTACACGTAAAAACAAGTTATAATCCATTTCCACAGTATCTGTGACCTGCATGATATCTGCCTTTTGGGGGATGTGCTTTTCACTGTACAATTGTTCCTCATTGCAATGGCCTGAGGCAGATTTGAAACTGAGGATCTGAAGTAAAAGGCAAAATAGAGGAGTTCTAACAGCTCTTGCAGTTTGCATTCAGAACAAGTACACCAAAGTCAACTTCTCCCCCTGGATTCAATTAATGGGGAGTGGTAATAAGGTCTTATGCAAGATTTCAGTGGGGAAAAAAGCAGAGTCAATCTTCCTGTTAATTCATAAGTGCCATCAAGTGTAACATTAGTTTTAGCAAATACTGAAAGCTGAATTTTCAGAAACACTCCTTTTACAAGCCTCACCAAGAGGCAAAGAACACTATGGAAGCAAAGCTTTAACAAAATGCCAGCTGAGCTTCATCTCATGTACCTCAAAAGCACAAGAACCCATGGGAGATAGCAGAGGAACTAACACATGGCCTTTTGGATGAGTGGTCAAACTTAGAATAACAATGGCATTTAGTAAAACAACAGGGAAACAAAATGTCTTCAGAATCCAGCACGATACAAGACCACAAGCAATTTTAATATTTTTTATTTGCCAGACAAGCATCACTCTTTCAATAAAGACCACCTACAGTGCAGTCACTGTTGACTCTTGCTCTTGTAGGATCCAACAAGAGAAAATTTTGTTTGGTCTTGTTTGGCCACATTAAGCAACATATTGAAGTAGAGTAGACTCCGGATGGCTTCTCCAAGATCCCTGACTGACACAATAATGGGTAATCATTCTCTTAATTCAAAAAATTTGGTTGGAGGACACAGTGATAGAAATAAAATCTATGACCTGAAGAAGTAGGACGCATAAAAGAACCACAAACATTTTAACGATTTAGATATATATACACTCATTTGCTGAGTAAGAGACCATATCTGAGGAAAGAAAGGGCCTAAAAGCATAGATTCAACAGACACAGTCACTTTTATTAGGCTGCTTGAGTACAATTCGTATCTAAAATGATAGCATTAGTGCTATTAGAACACACTCCTGCTCCCTAAATAAATTAGGCTTACATTCAGTCAAGTGTGAAAGTTAAGAATGCAAATACTTTGTGGTACCTGGAGTGTGTGCAGGGCTGCAGGTGGTGGCACCTACGGACATGGGAGATGGCCCAGGGCATTGTCCAAAGGTAGCAAAGCTGAACAGCATGCAGCCAGCTCGCCTGGGAAAGGCTATACAGGTACTACAAGCCCAGGACAAACAATGACCTCCATCAGGATCAGATGAAGTTGGGAACACTCCCTTTTTTCCGTTCTAGGCACACTAAAACCATATTCCAGCACTCAGCAGGCACCAATTTATCAAACTGTGCAAGGGGCCTTGCCTCCCGTGGAACTCGGGACAGCAGGGCCTACACAGAGTAATGCTGGGTTTCTGCTACAGAACTTCCCATCTAAACAGTGGCTAAATCCAGTCTGGGCTGATTGCCTATACATTGGCAAGCAATCTCTGTTAACAGTATGAGCTCCTACTCTTGCAGGAGTATTTTGATAGTAGGAACCACATAATGATTTCCTGACCCCTTCTGGGCTACTCTCTCATACTTGCACCACCTTCTCAGCTGGCCCAAATGCAATCCTGCAATACTCAGGAAACTAATTCATCTTACAAAGAACACTCAAGAAAGCAAAAAGAGTCCTTGTAATCCAGTTGCATTTTCGGTTTATGTGACAGCTATGCTGCAGCACAGAGGGGAAGGTGAGCAGCTGCAGGTGGCTTGCAGAGGTGCCAGTCTCTGTGCTGAGGAGAGGGTGGGATGTGCTGCTCCCTGGGGTAGAGCCCACACGTTAGCTGTCTGACTCTTGGATTACACACTTGGCTCTGCGATCCCAGTCTGTTCTCATGGTTAAGGCAGTAGTTACAGACAAGGCCGCTGAGTCTCCATATTTAGGATTCCCGAGAGGAAGTGTGGTTAGAATGGGGGAAGCTTCAATGGCAGTTCCAGGTCCTCAGTTCTCTATTTTCACCTAAAGCGACCTGGTAAAACCACTAAGATACCTTAATTGGTTTGATGAAATAAGAATGGGCAAGTGGCAGCAAATATGAAGTAAAAACACAGTGTAAACTTCATTTCATAATAAGAGTTGTGAACTGCAAAGACAGACTTCCAGGTCCCTGTAACAGGTACAGAGAACTTAATGCTGGGTGAGAGAACATGTACATTAAAGTAGGGATGTTGTTCAAGAACTGTCCCCAAAAGGTGCCATTTCTTTTCTCTGGTTTGGAATATTCTTTTCTCTTCCCACTGCCCTTCTCAAGAAAAACATTTAGTAGGGTAAAACTAATTTTTCTGTAAAAATATTTTTATACCCAATGGAAGAAAATAGGGGGAAAAAAACCAGAAAAGGAATAGAGACAAACACAGAGACAGCTGTCTGAAATTCTCTCTGTAATCATTATGGAAAAAAGTTACAAAAGTTTTTCTCTTGGCAAAACTCCCATTCCCCAGTTACTAAAGATGTGTCTTCCACTAGTTTTTTCCCCACATTACACATTTCACAGCTCCCAAGGATCCCAAAGAATGAGTCAGTCTCATTCTCCATTCCATTTTTTTAAACGTAATTTTTGTTTCCACATAAGAAGCACTAATAGACAATTCTCTTCTCTTAACAGCTGATTTGAACCTGACTGGCTTGTCAGAGTTGAATGCAAACACAGGAAAACTACAATACATCAGCTGACATGAAGTAACTTGTAAATAACTTATCCACATGGCTCAGAACACTGAGGTAGAACAGTTTAGTAAACTATAAGGAATTTTAATAATCACATAAGATCCATTGTGGACATATATAACCCGAAATTAAAATATTTTGACTCCTGACAAATTGAACCAAACAAAAATTTATAGGAGCTTTATTCTGGTGTTACTACATTCCACAGCAAACACAACACATCAAAACACAAAAGCCTTCTAGTCTTTTTGAATTAATCTAAAAGATAAAGTGATTTACAGTTATGGAGAAGGGCCGGATCATAGGAATTTTGATAAGTACATAAATAAATCACAAGCACATAATTTTATAAACCAATGTAAAATAATGTAATAATAATTACTGAAAGTACACAAAGCAGAACTCTACTGGCCTGAATCGGTTAGTATTAACACCACTGTGTGTATTAAAGGGTTAATAGGTACACACTGTTATTTCTTAAATGTAATGTTGGCCCATCATTCCAAGAAAATAATTATGTTTAAATCTGGCTAAACATTAGTTTTGGAGGAAACTAAAAGCTGATGGCTAACAAAAGGTTCTGAAACTTAGAAGGAAAAAATTAATTGGTATTTGGTTTCTGGCTTTTCCTATTTAGAATAAAATCACCAAGTCTCATGAAACAAAGTCTCACGTTGTTACATGCTCAGAGGGACATTCTCTTAGCCAAAGCCCTGGCAAACTTTACCTAATATTGAGAGTATGCATAATTTTAAGGCAAAGAATTTAAGAAAGAGATATAAGATGCCTAATTCTACACCAGACCAACACTGCAAGGAACACATCATTAGAAGAGACAGGAACTATAAATAATTCATTCCACATATCTTCTGTACAAATTGCTGTTCCCATGAAATAAACATGTTTTTTCTGATTACTTCCAACCGCTCCACACCTGCCATCCTACCTGCCTAGGCCAGCATTCCTCTGCCTATTGTTAATGCAAATTGCTGAAAACATATCTTTCATAAGAAGCCACTGCTTCATTTATTTATTAGCAAGTGTAGTGCTCCCATGTTAATTTCAAATGTCACACATGCTATGCAGGTAAACAAGAACTGCTTAACAGGACTGCCTTTACATGACATCAACCACTGCTCCTGTACAGCATCACTTACAAGACCTCATCTCCTAAACCCTTCCAGTTCAGTTCCTGCCTCACCTTTGTTCTTCTCAATAGTAAATATGAAAAAGAATATCCAGCATGGTATTTTACCCACTTTCAAATATATAAACCAAAATTTGTCATGTTTTTCAGGTGCTTCTGCTAAAATTATCAGAACCAAAGTAACTGTCATTATTTTAAATACAAATCTCATTTATATCAATTTTGTACTCATAATTTTAGCTAGTTAACTGACTTAAAAAAGAATAGTACACCTGTACAGCTCCCAGACAGCATATGAATGCACCAATATAAGGATATCTTACTCAATGTAACTATCAAAAGCAGATATGTAACCATATAAAGGCAATATTTGCATAAACATAGGGTATTCCTGAAGGGGCAGGGGGGAGTACAGAGAACAGTCAGCTCAATATTTAACATTCTCTGAGATGACACACAGCAATTCTCACCTCATCCAGCCGTAATTTATTCTGTCCACAGATTCAGGAACACAACACACTTTACAGTCACACATTGTCCTTTTATAGTTCCCATTCACAGAAACCAGTGAAGCCACTGGAAAAGCAGTGGCCGTTCTTATCTCAGCAGTCCGCAGGTTATTTACAAAAACCACCATAAAAAATGCAGCAGATGCAGCTTTTCCTCCAAAGCAACAGCAAATTCATTCCATACGAGTATTTGATGTTGACAACAGCAAGGCAACTGCTCCCTCAGCTTTAAGAGATGACAGGCCCAAGGCAGAATTTTGCCTTATTTATTGGGAATACATCCAATAAATGGAGCTGCCTTTATGCACCTTGTTTACAGATCTCCACAAAGATCAATTCTTCCCAGCTCCTGGTCAGAGGTCTCAGAGAGGTCTCAATCACCAGTAAGGTAAAACACACCTCCACTCTTGTTGCTATGTATGTGCACACTTCCAACCCTCTGTGCTATGAATCTGAATACAGATGGAGAGCAGCTGATAGGCAGAAGAAAGTCCTGGGAAAGTGTCATGGGTAATAACCACAAAATAAATTATCTGTTTAGTATCTGAAAGTAAAACTAAAAATTCCAAATACATTTAGAATCAATATTTTTTTTCTTGCACAAAATAGCCCTTTATATTATGGTAGAAGCCGCTTTGGGGAGGAGATTGATCCAAAAATTATATTTATCCATTAGCCACCAAGAAGATAAAGAAATTCCATTGCATGTGTAAGCATTTGACCTTTCCTTTCCTAAAAAAAATACACAGAAAACTTCTTTTTCCTCTTTAAGCCACAGGAAAAAAAAATCCTCTTAAAAAAAAAGTCAATCTGCTGCATAGATACTGCTTTCCTGGGAAAAGATGAGAGAACAAATCCTGGAAAGATCACCATGTCCAGTATTACACTTCTGGAAGGCACATAGATACTGCTGGAATGAAACATGGCAAAGGAACAGACAAAATGCTAAAAGCTCTGTTTTTTTGAATTAACCACACAGATGCTGGGACAGTTGTGATTAAAACCTAAAATATGGGGTCTTCTAAGCTGCACTTCACACTCCCTTAAATTAATCAAGAATGTTTGGCAAGAAAACAAGGGTGCTTTTCTTTTGGCTGCCACCTCCCTAGAAATAGGTAACAGCACATCTCTCCTGTATCTCAAGGAATTTCAATATGTTATGTCAAAGTATAGGAATTTGCTGCTTTCTGTGATGGTTTGTGTCATACTCTGAACATGCCAAATTATCTGGCATTCGGGACTTCAAAATGGAAATTGAAAAAAATGAACAAGATATAAACCACCGAAGCTCACACACAAGTCTACAAAGAGGCTGAATTTTGAGACGATTCCCTTTAATGTGTGATTCCATACCCGTGACAATCACAGAACCACAGAATTGATTGGGCAGTATGACCAAATCAGTTTGGGCAGGGACACCTTTCCTTAGACCAGGCTGCTCAAACAGCACACAAAGACAGTGTATCCCTGGTAGGGGGGGAGCCTAAAACATCTGGATGACACATGCTTCATTGTTTAAAGATGAACTGCAAAACAAAAACCTTTCCCCATGACTGTTTTATCGAATAACTACTTAAATCTATGAGACACTTCGTCATTTCATGCTTGTTTTGTCATTTTAGTTTTCACAACTCCAAGTCAGACACAAAGCTCCAGTTTTAAACTAACTGAAGGGCACTGAAAACTGGAGGTTTTCTTGGTTTAGCTACGTGAGCATCAAAATCAAATTCATTCAACCAAAGCAAGTCCTCTTGTAGGACTAGACTGATTAGATGCTGTCTCTTTCTGGGAGGGGCCAATATATTATCCTTAAAGTATGACTAGTTTAAGGCCATTGCAAGCGAGAGTGAAAAGGGTTTTTATACTTCTTAGCATTTAATTTTCCTTAAATTTTCAAGAAGTGAACATAATAAAAAACACATTACGAAATTCCATGTACTGCACTCCATAAACTCTTACATGGTAATTAAGCACCACTGGACCATGATACAGCAAATCCTAGCCCTGCACATTGGCAGGTTCATTAATGCAGCTTCATTTACTTTGGAGCAATTTAGAGGTAAACAATATAGAACTACAAAAA
>VZTJ01000827.1:2687281-2801985 GCA_013397795.1 Orthonyx spaldingii
AAAAAGTCTTTTCTTCAGAAACAGCGCAATTGTACGAAATTTATTTTAAATAGAAATCTCCAATGTAGAAGGAGCATTAGAAAGAATTAAAAATGGAGTTTTGCCAGTTTTGTTGGTTGGGGAGAAAAAAGATGGGAACATTAACCCATAACAAATAAGGATGGAGTGATCCACAAAAAAACTGGTTATTACCTCAGAAATCCTGATTCTTCTCTCTAACTCCTTGTTGCATCCACCTGCTACTTTCCAGCTCATTTATGCACACCTCATAGGGGCACCTTTGCATATTTACACCTTCCCTCCCTAGAGATACAACCACATAATCCTAGGAAATATTCCAGTTACAAGAGAAATGCTGCAGCCCACAAAACTGTTGATCAGGTTAAGACAGGCTGAGGAGAGAGCTCACGTTACAGCAAACCTGCAGCAAATTCAGGCAGTGCTGGGAAATGACCCATCAGTGCAGCATCCTCCCATATGGAAGGGGAGGTCACCCTTGTTCCTTTTCCTATCTTTTGTCATGTCAGAAGAAAGAGCACAGCATGAGAATCGAACAGGATCCAAGTACAATTCTCAGCACAGGAAGACAGATGGATGCCATACATAAACATAGCTGCAGTCAATTTAATAGTCAAGGCAGAATGTGAATTATCTTGGACCTGATTCAAGCAGGATGTAGAGGTCAACTCTATGCACATGCTGGCATCCTGCAAATCTTAGTAGAGAATGGAATTATGGTGAGACTCATACCCTACCCTGCACAACACAGCAGACTGAAACAGAGAATGTGCTTTTGATGATATAGAAGCTTGGGAGGAAATATCTACACTCCTTGTCATGTACATAGAGGTTAAAATAAACCAAATAAATAACTAAATATCCAAGATTACAAGCATCCAAATACTGGGATCAGAGCCTTTCAGACCTTCTACCTCTACCCTCTGAACAGCTACTCACCAGGGTGGAAAATTCAGTGCAATGAGATCAGCTTTGCTATTTTAGTCTCAAAAGTGCAGATGGAGCATATGCCTGTAGATAGTAATGTTATCTGTATTACTGCAGTGTCTGAAGACCCCAATCAGATACAGGCCATTGAATAGTCAGAAAAAACTCTCAAAGAAAAATTCCTGCCAAAAACAGTTCACCGTGTGCACTAAGAGAAAAATGCAACCTGTGAATTTAATTAAACCAGTGGTGATAACCATGGAGAGGAAGCATGTAAAAGAATTGTAGATGAACACACAGGTACTGTCAACTTAGACAGCATCCTGCAGAAGACAGTTACAAGCCTGTGTTTGTTTGAAACCTGTAAGTTATACTTTGCAAAACAGTTCTTTCATTCTTTAAATTGGATTTTAAAAATACTAAAGAAGCTATGGATTTTAGTTGGCCACCTGCTTATTTTGAGAGGACCCTCAATCAGCTGTGGCAACAAGAACATTGCCTCACATTATAGAAATACTATTTAGACCACAGAGTTTCACTGAGGGTTTGTCATCTCTGTTGGTAGAAGGTCACATCCAGCCCCTAGGCACATGAAATCTCTGTTGTTCACTGCACAGTAAACACACAGCACACAAACCAGAAGGAAATGTCTTTTACATTTCATGCTTAGTCCTCACTATACAGGCCCATCACACACTGATTTTGTTTATTAAGCTCTACCACATTAGGCCTACAGAGTTAAAATTGTACTGGGATGACAACATGATCCATCTTCATCATCTTCTTCAAAACCTCCAATCAAAAAGAAGAGTTTGAAAACAGGGCAAGACAGTCTCCTGCAAAATGCAGCATGTGCAAACTGTTACCTGTCCTATTTGCTTTAAAATATCATGGTCCAGTTCTCATTGGGGGATATCATGGTTTCAGAGAGTGTCGTTATCATTCATGTTGTGTTTATTGTTAGATGACACATATGTTGAAGTATTGGTTTTCAATTATTCAAGAAGTGGAGTTGGAAGTAATTTATTGAGTAAAATCTGTCCTCATTTTCAAGAGTAACTGGCTGATACAGTGGAACTTAGGGACTTCAATATCATTAGGGATAAGAGTGACTACATAACTAGTAATCACTGCTAATCTAGTAACTGGCAAGGTGACATGCAGCTACCATAGTAACAAGCATAAGATCAACTGTTTGCTTCCAAGAAATGCCTACACTTCACTCAGCTATTTGCCATGGTTTTTAAAGTGATGACAGAGAGAATAAAAACACATCATGAATTTTAGAACTTGCCTCTTTCCCTGCTTTTCTTTAAGAGAGGAGAGAATGCCTCAAAATAATAATTTCACTGGTTTTACTGAGAATGCCCCACTCCTGAATAGGAGACAAAGTTTCTGGAGCCAGGATCAGTAAGAGCTCCATCACTCTTACCTAGGAAGAGTGCACAACAAACACCAGAGAGACAGCAGGCACCCTTAGAAGGAATCCCCTTCCCAAGCATTTTTGCACAGGCTGCACACAGAGATTATTTCATGCAGTAGGCATAGTATAAGGAGATCTTCACATCTAAAGGTGATACACCTCTTTTAACGTGCTCTTAACCACTCCAAGCAACTCCAATTAATTATTAACAGCCATCTCTGTTCTTTGCACTTTACAGACACCTCTATCCAATCTCATTTATATTAAACTCTCACTCCTACGAAACTCCAACATTCAATAAATCTCAACATCTTTGGCAGGGGGTTAAAAGTCTAGGAACAGAGGAGGGCAAGCCACAAGGCAGAGTCACAGAGACACTCAGGGCTGAAGTGGAAAGGAGTCACAGTTGTTCTGACTTCCCATCCACTGTGCCACCACCTACTTCAAATCCATACCTACAGATATCTTTTTTTTTTTTTTTTTTTCCACACAAGCTCAGGGCTTCTCCTAGGGAAAGGAGAAGGGTGTAGCTAACAGGTTTATATTTTCAGGAAGGAATTAGTCTAGTGTCATGTCAAAATATACATATTATTCTGAATTTCCTTGTTAGGGAAAAAGCTTGAAGAGTAGCTACAGACATTACATTAAAAACTTATATACAAGTAAGTATCTTGAGCTAGACATTTAAATTACTGCTGGGGGATGTTTGTCTGAGAAAATCCAGCTTGCCTTATGGCAATGCTAATCTTCTCATATCTGTTTCACTTTTTATCCTTGCACCTGCCTGTATTAACAAGATTAGGAATTAAGCTGGAAGAGGGCTATCCGTCAAGGAATACCAATTAATCTATTGATTTAACCATCAGAATAAGAACCAAATGGAGCTCCAGGCCCAGGCAAACAGAAGGTGTTTATTGTACTATAAGTCAAACTCTTAAGTCATGCTTGTGGCAGTGTGTGTCACCAGACTGCAGAGGAAACAATTAGGAGGGCAAAAGAGACACTGGAATTTCCTTGTAAAAGAATTCTTACTTAACTGTCACAGCCAAAGGGAAGATTTTGCATGTGATCTCTCCAGAGAATTTTTTTAAAGTAAGAAATTCTGTCTTCTGGATCACTTGCAGATCCAACCTAAGTCATTTAGGGAGTGTTTAAACAGGAGTTCACATGCTTATCTTTGTGAAACCAGGCTCCATTCACAGAGCTCACATCTCCTCATGTCAAATCACAACTCTCAGTTGCATTACTGCTGTCTGATTGAATGAGTTTGTCACCACCTAGCTCCAAGCAGAACCTGCTAGTTCAGGGAAGTTTCTGCACTTGCAGCAGACTTTGCTATATTTATTAATATAAGCTACCACAACCTACAAGACAGACAACTCAAAAAACATCATGTACCACAGACCCTCTAGCTGAGAATGAATGAATGAATGAACAAGTGAATGAATGAATGAGGAAAAGAGTACAGCAAAATAACAAGTTGTTCTCAAATCTGAATGGCCAAAAGTAGTGCTAAGGATTGGATTCATGGAGACACCTAAATGTTTATTACCTGGGAGCTGTTTTAAAGTTTTGCAATTTATCCACTTTGTTAATACGCTGAAAGCAACTGCTGTGACAGGCCATCCCAAAGTCTGGGAAAATCAACTCTATGTTAAAAGATCGCATTGCAAATCACAAAGATTTCACAGATCAGTTTTATTTGCTAAGAGAAACAAAGTGCAAACATACTCAAAAGCATGCACAGAAAGCAGCAAGGCAGATAACAACAGGATCTGAAACAGACCACTCTGAAGGCAGGCACAGGAGACGGACTCCCTGCAAAGTGACAGCGCTGCAAGGAAACAAACGCTGCTTGTTCCCAACTGACCGCACTTCCGCCTCCTTCCCTTCCATTCAATCCCAGAGCTAGTGATGCTCCCTCCATCTACATGGCATGCGGGTTCCAAATACTTTTACCTCGGTGAGGGAAGGAGGCTGGAGAAAGCATGTGACCACACGGTAAGTTTGTGCTTATATCTGCTGGCACGAAGGGGGAAAGCCCGCTGTCAAATAGGTTGCTTAATTAGAAAATGCAGTTAAATAATAAGTATAATTGTGTGGAGCATGTGGATCTGGAGCAGATTCAGCAGGGGAGTGTGTGCTTAAGGAGCAACTGGGACAGCTGTGGACATCTGCACCCGTTGCTTTAACAGCAGTAAATGCTGCATGGTTAGAAAAAGAAAATAAGTTGCCCGTTTTGTCCTTTGTACTGGAAGTCTGTTGTCCAAATGCTATTACTCCTGAAGGAATTCAGCCTAGACAAAGTCGGCTGAGACAAACCAGAGCCCGCCTCCCCCCTCCCATTATTCGGTACACACTTCTCTTCCCGCTAGCTCACAGTTCTGACAATGCAGGGAAAGAGAGAAAGAATGGCAGAGGGAAGCAGAGCACAGCTGTACGTTGCAGAATCTCTCCATATTCAATTGCCAAACAAAGCCAGTATTCAAAAAGACAACGAAGATGCAATAGGACCATACCAAATCCGTGCCTCTGAGCAGCGAGGGGCTCTCTAACAATGCATTCACGCAACAGATAGAGATTTACCTTCAAAATGCAGGCCATGTTCTTTCTCTATCCTTCCTACCAAAGAGCAGCAGGATTCTACTTTGTGAGCAGCAGTTCCAGTGTCAGGCAAAAGGCTGGTAGAGCTGCAGAACTGCTAGAGCCTACATTCCTGCAGATCCAAATAAAGGTACCACGCATCCAGGATCCGCTAGTCATGTTAGTCTTTTTATGCCCCGTTTGTTCCACCCATCAGCTCCTGCCACTGGCTGGGAGCCAGCCCAGCACCTCCCCTCCGTCACATGACTGATTTTGATTCATGGCTCCAGTGTGGATTTTCCTAAGCTCCAGTGCGCTCTCCCGCAATACTATACGTCCAAACAGCGATCTATACCTCGCAGAGGCTTTGCAATGCCTGCAAATCGTGCTGCATGTTTATAATTAATCCCTGTGCAGCTCTCTCCGTGTTCTCAGGAGGCAGTTGCTGACAGTTGGGCAGAAAAGTCCAAACTCTGTTATTGGGGCTGTAAAAATCCTTACGTTGCTTGTTAGAGTGCAGTATTGGTTTATGTTCAGCCCTCTTCACTGTACAGCAGGCTTCCCTTTGTCTAAATTGCTGCCCTATGAGAAATAATCATTATCAGCAACCAGCCCAAATACCCACCAGAGGTGCTTGCATTGTGCTGTGCTTGCCTTTTTGTGTAAAGAGCTGGCATCCATCACAGGGAATGGAAAACTTGGGCTGGTTTGTGAGGTTTTTTGCTTGTGCAAGTGTGATAAAAACTCTCTGAACTTTCTTTGGACTTTCTTATACTGCAGTGGGATTAAGTGCAGATGAATGAATTCAGCTGTTGAAGAAATCTTCCACTTTACATAATCTCGTCAAATTCAAATTCTTCCCTTACATAACATATTCTATATATCATAAAGGTTTTGCTTCATATTTGTCACATCTCCTGCAGTCTCTTTCTTCCCTTTTTACACTTTCTCAGTACTTCTCATTACTACATCTTGGAACCCTTTGCATGTTCTGTACTTGGCACCTTCCCTGTATTCCTTTTGTGCCACATTGCTTCACTCCTGCTGCTTTAGCACACACCAAAGCTCTCCCTCTCCCTTAATAAATTCCTCGTAGTGGATGTCTTCATCTTCCCCGCAGCTACTCAGGGTACCTGTTTACATGCAGGCAGTACCCTCCAGTTCATGTTATGAAACCATTTACCACAGAGTCCCTCAGTGTGTGGGGTTAGTGCTGTGCTGCACATTTAATAACGAATACAGTTCCCTGCCTGGCAACCCTCTCCTATCCAGGTGCAATCCCTCCAGACAGCAAGTAGGTTGAAACTAAAGGAACTAGATGTTCTCATTTGTATGCAGGGGCAAATCCTCCCTGAGAGCAGAACAGAAAAGGCCTGGGGGGATTTCTCCGGCTCCCACTCCTTGGCTGCCTTCCTGTGCATTTCCAGAGAAGATGCCGATGTGTGTTTGGCCTTTGCATCAGCATCCAGAGTGCTGCGGTCTTACAGAGGTCCTGCAAACCCGTCAGCAGCTCTCACCACTGGAAATCCACTTCATTTGTCAATTACAGCCACAAACCAAAGCTCCTGAGCTGAAAAGTGTAGTGTTGCTGGGGACACTAATGAAAAAGAACTTAGTGAAGTTTCTAACTGTGTTGATTAACATAAGGAAATATCTAAATCACAAGTTAGTGGAAGAAGGTTACAAGGGAGGGACTTGCAGGCTTTTTTTTATTAGACACTAACCAGTGTTAGATCATTCTGGGTAGCAGTTTATGTCTCTCTAAGTACTTGTTATTCATAAGGAGTTCTGTGACAAAACTCTGTCTCTTAGTGAAAAAGATAAACAAATAATTCCTTCTTTCCTGAATAAAAAATAATTGTCTATTTTTCTTCCCAGCAGTCAAGAATCTAGTTTTCCTCAGACTGAAACTATTCCTTTCACCTGTGTGATGGGCATGAAAGAAGTTTTCATCTGAGGCTAATGAAAAATATTCCACCCACTTCCCACCCTCCATCTTACCAGCTCTGTAAAGAATAGAAGGAATGAGACTTGGAGAGAAACTGTCCTGAAAAGGTCAACTATTTCAACATGTCCAAAGCACTGAGGGATTTCCAGTGAATTATATTCCTTAAGGAAAGGCAGAGGCGTGGGTAGTTATCTTGTTTTAAGCATCTCTGACATGCTTTGATTCTAAATATCACATCAGACAAAATGTGGTGAACTTTAACTTTTAGAATTTTGTAAATGGATATTTATCTTAAAAAAACCTTCGGCATTACAAGACATCAGCAACAGCTATTCTTTCCTCTTTTTTTCAGGAAGGATATGAGATTTCACTTTATTTTCTCCTAGGGACAAAAATGAAGGTGTCACTCGAGCTGAGATCACCACAAAGAGCAACAGAAAGTCCAGCCTTAGGCTGAGCTAATTTCACCTCAGAGAAACTACAGTAGAAAAAGCACCCACCAAATTATAAAAGCAAAGAGCCATTGTAAGCACATAATTCCATGAGTCTCATGAAGTGCTTTACCTGAGCTTATGATACTCTTGAAATCAGCTTTAAGCCAAACATAGCTCACATAAATTTCAGTGACATCTGCAACTTTCCATCCAAAATTAACACAGTTGTTGTTGCCTGGTAGGAATGTCAAAGGCAGTATGAATCTGCCTTTCAAGTCTGAGTCATTGTGACAGGCCACACAAAGTCACTACTTCTAGTTCTGAGGACAGAGACCTTGCATGTTTTCCATCCAGTCCAAACCCTTCTGATACATTCCTATGGAGACATAACCTTGGGGGAAATATGGTTGTGTGGGCAGCAGCCCGTTTCAATTCTATGTCTTAAAAACTAATTCTGTCATAAGAAATCAATCCTTTGTGGAGAAGGCTGATTAATGCCTTAATTTGCAGAGGTTAATACAGCTACACAATCCCAGCATGCAAGCAGGAGTTGTAGTGCCAGTGTGGGTGGTTCTGCTGGGCAGGCTGTGCCATGAGCAGTGCTCGGTTGGTTTGTTTGGTGAGGAGTGTCACCGAGGAAGCTGCACTTTCACCTATGGTAAGAACTTCAAAACCAAAATCTCACAGAGAGGTAACAGACATACACAGTAAGTTAATTTGGTAGTCCCACATCTGTATTTTACAAGTGCACACTTGGAGAAAGTCTGAAAGTTATCATCTCACTCATCACTGAAATCACACACTGGTTCACAAAGTGAAAATGTGCCACAAAGGAAGAACCTGTTCTTACACTTGCTGCCACTGCCACTACAAAGTTTTATCAGACAAGGATGACACAAGGTGGCATTTTTCACCCTTCAGGTGCAACCTGAGTCAGTGGCAGAGTAACAGATCCATTCTACTGTTATCCAGAGATCTCATCTTCCCAACCTTCAGTATCAAGTTTTCCTTACCTTATGTAACTCACCACTAGAAAGAAGCAATTTAAGCTCCTCAGCAGCCCAATGCCATGGCAGAGGTAGAGGATGAGATGATAAAAAAACCAGCAGGTTATGATTTGAACAGGAAATCTTACCAGGTGATCTAAATGTTACATGGAATTTTAATTTACAACTCTTAATGATGGTGATTTTCTAGGTAAGAAAAAAGGCTTGATCAAGCCTGAGTGCTTCATTTTAAAGGTGAACCTCTGCTACATTCTGGAGTGCACAAGCTGAGAACAGGTGAGTCTTGTTCAGGCCTGAATCCTACTGTTACTTTTCAGAATATCCTTACAGCTCAAAGCAAGCCTGCCATGTGCTCCTTACTGAAAGAGCCAGTGTATATTGCCCTGCCCAGCTTCCTTCTCAGCACAATTCCTCTGTACCTTATTCAGCTGCAGAACAACCAAGATCCATTTTAAAAAAAAGAAAAAGTTTAGTCATGGAATACTTCTGCTTGTTTCACTGGCAGGAGACAAGGATTGCTCAGCACCATAACTGCTATTAGAAATTCAGCTCATCACCTCACTATTATTCAGTGTCATGGTAACAATTTAGCACAGCCACACAGCACTTGCAGACCTTGCATGTTCTGGTGTTCCTCTCAGCTCCTTTCTAATGCACAAACACAAATGCTCAAATCAAGGCCTCCCAACTTTCTGTCAACTAAATATTCTTTAAAAAAAAAAGATACCACAATAAAATCAAGTGTTGGCTACACCTAACAATGCATTAATATTCAGAGATTGAAACACAAAGGTCTGTAGAAGTTCCTGGACGGGGGAAAAAAAGCAAACCCTACAAATCAGTAATCTTTTCAGACTGTTGACATTTTATTTTCAATGCATGTTCATCTGAGAGCGTCAGGTTTGTGTTTTCAAAGATGCTTATTAACCAGTGATCATTTTACACTGAACTACAGATTTTTGGGGGTTTTTTATATTAAAGTGTATGTCATCTGTTATTTGTAAATTTTTTTTTAAATTAAATGCATTTTAACAGAAACAATAGATATTTTTTAAATGCAGGGAAAAAAACCCAAAACAAAATAAAAAACCAAAAAACCCACATGCTTAGAGAAGAACAGTGTCTGTCCCAGACAGCTTTCCTCTAATTAAAACAGACTAAGCAATTCTGAAGAGTGCTGTGTCTGCTTATGCCACCAGATGTTTTGCCTGTACAAAAATAGTACGATAAACAAATGTATAACTTGCTGCAGTCTCCAGGAGAAGAAAACCCACCAGTAATATTCTGAAGGGTGTTCAAAAGCTAAAGGATGTGTTTGAAAATGCACTGTCATTTGCAGGTAACTTTGCTGAATAGAGAATATGGTTGGTAGATAGGTATTTCTTGTATGTTCTTCAGTCAAGGATGTATTTGGTTTCTCCACTATAAAGTTTTTACTTTCTTTGCTCTATTATCAATGCTTTACACTCCCAATATTTTTATGAGATACAGCTAACATCACAAAAACACTAACACTGCTTCACACGGAGATACAGCCATGTCAGTTTATCCTCTAATGAGATTTTATCCTGGAGGATACAGCTGTGCACATAAAAGGAGCTTAGGAAAAGGAACCAGCGACAACTTCAATCGTGACATTGAAGGCCCTAAATTGGAACAAAATTTAAAAGCAGCATTTCAGCTTAGGAGAATGCCTTCTCCTGAACTAAAAAAGCAGAGACATACCCTGCCTCCTTCCTCCAAAGATCCAGCCAGCTACTGTTTTTGTGGGCTAAGTAAGCTCTGTCGTTATCCAACCGGATTGGCTTTAAAAAAAAAACAACCACCAAACCTCTCCCTCCCCAAGGCTTTATCTAATGTTTCTTTGCACTTGAAAGGAAAACCTTAAAAGCACAGCAGAAAAGACAAATGTATTTTACTCAGGAGTGAATTAATTTAGGTGTGGGTTGGGAGGGAAGGGTGGATTTTTTTGCATCGCTCTCAAGTAACATCTAGAGGGTCTCAACCCCAGCAGTGTCAGATCTGAGCCACCTTGTTCAGCAACATCCTGCTCACACCATCACAAAACAGGGTATAAACTAGCACCAAGTGTAACTGGTGGTCTTTTTTCATGAAATGATGTGAAATAGCATTACTTTGGCATGTGATAAATGGATCTTTAACATGATTACCGTAATTTTAGGAATAAAAAAAAGTTTTCACTGATTTTTTTTCCTGTCTTGGATATATTTTGTTCAGTTATGGCCCCAATGCTTAGACATGCAGAAGAAAATTTGGTTTTTGCAACCACAAAAGTAAGGAAAATTTTCTTGGTAGCGGGGATGTCATACGGGGAGTTTTACAGAAGATGATCAGAAAGTCACAAAAAACACCTATTCCTCTTTTTAAACCTCATTCTCTACTTGATTCCTGAGTTATGAAACCAATCAAACTATACTGAAATCCAACTCTACTTCTTCCATTAAGATTCTCTCCATGAAATTCTGTTTGTGGCAAATTTAATGTCTTACCTAGCCACAGCATGAGAAACAGCAAAAGCTGCTTACAGATCTGGAATCATCATCTTTACTCCTCTGAATCCAAATAAGCTGCTACCCTACTGCCCTGTTAAATGCACACTCTCCTTGGAGCCTTCAGAGGCACTAACCAGCCATCATGCTGTGCCCTAATGCCAACACTTTGCTCCACTGGATATAAAGTGAAGAAAATACCTTGTTATTGAAGCTATTTTCACCTATGAAGGTTGCCAGTAGCAAAGCATTGCTGTACTTCAAAGAGTCCATCTCAAACTACTCACATATACTCAAGGAAAACACCTTTACATCTTCTGAAACATCTGAAAGCTCTCATACAAATTTTTAACAAAATCTATCCCATGCAATGCTTTTAATCAACAATTTTACAGGTTTACAGCTGACAACAGTCTTGCCTTCAACAGTTGTCTACACTGCTGTGTAACAGTGAACTAGAGGATAAAAAGATGCAGTTATAAAGGGATCTTAAGGTGTTTAATAAATTAAAGAACTTGTGAATATTGCCTTGTTGGAACAATCAGCAACCTTGAAATTAAAGTTGCAGCACTGAACACAAGACTAAAGAAATACGGGAATTCAGCCTCAGTATACAGATCTCAGAATTGTTTAATTATATGATCACACCATTCTTTCCCCACAGGAAGTTTTGGGGTTGTGGGTTGTTGTTTGGGTTTGGGTTTTGTTTTTTTTTTATTGGAGTGAGGTGAGTGAGGTTTGGGGTTCTGGTGCTTTTTTTCTTTTTCCATTTGTCCTCCCTTTTCTAGTTCAAAAGATGAAACTTGCAAAAGATGAGTTTAAATCAGCATTACACAAATATGCTATTTCCTACAGGATAACTGCTTCATTTACTGGAAAAATGATACACTGCATGAGAAATGGTTTTAGGGAAGAGCTGCAGAAGTCTGGTGATTTAAATCATTCAAAGCAGCTTTGAAGAGGTGGATTCTGAACCTGTCTCTAAGAGAAATCCACTGCAATGGTCTCTGATTTCATAGCTAGGCACCGGTATTATTTTCCCTCATTTTCTGGACTCAGAATTTGAAACCATAAGGGCTGATTCACCAATGCACTGTGTACTTGCAGCTGCAATTGAAGGTAATAGAAGTTACGTTTTTATCATATTAATAGATACATAATGCTGAGTGCTTGAATTAAAAAAAAAAGTAAAATCTAGGCACCCTGTATTGCACAGCAGCATAAATGGACACTTTAATTATTTTCCCTGTGACTCACTTTCTTTCCTATGAAACAATCATAATTTTTAATGTGGAGGTGTCATATTACAGGGAATGTCATAAGAGTGTCCATCAGGAAATTAGGCAACCTGTCTTCAGGAAGTGCTTTCACTGTCATGAAGTAACATGTGGCACAGGGCCACACTGGGGCATGGTGGAGCAAACAGAACATTAAACAGCTGCACTCCACCTGCATCTGGCCAGCCCATAAACAGAAACAAGTCAGAAACACTAGAACAAAATCATGTTATTAATCATGTAATCTAAAACTATGTTTAGGAGATAATTTGACCAATAATTAAGATATTAAATAATAAATAACTAAAAATAGTAAGGACTGCAGAGGCAATCCCATTGGCATTTTAAAATTTAAATGCTTAGGTTTCTTATTTAATGCTGTTTTTATTTTTGTATCCCAGAAGTCAGAGGCACAAATTCCATCTCCTGCCATTACTGGCAACCCTGTTGTGTACGACTGTAAAGTTTTCTAACTTCCAGAACCATCCAGGACTCCCACTCCTGAGAAACCAACTCTCACAGAAACAGTCACTTCTAGACCTACAGTAGAAGGCACATCCTTTCCCTGACAGCTGCTAACAGCAAAGAAAGGAAGATCCTCTCCTGTGGCCACTCCATTGTAGTTAATACTGAATCCTGAATCCACCGACTCAGCCACTGAACAGGATACAACTGAAGTCATCCCTATCACTGTATTCTTTCTCAGTTAGAAACTGGATAAAGAACGTATGCCAGTATTATCCTAATTTTTGAGAAGAGAGAAACCCAAACAACCTAAAGCCTCCACATTATTTTAAGAGTCCCAGTAATGTAAGAAACAGAAAGACTCAAAGTCTGTTTAACAGTCCAAGTAAAGTCCATACAGGGATCCTTGGACAATTAGAAATGTGATGTGTTTGTTAATTTTGATATTTTGTGGCTTCTGGTGACCCTGATGTTTTGCTCAAAGTTGTTTTTGAATTTTCAAAAAGTCATTAAGCCCTCTGTTAACAGCTTCCCCAAAACGAAAGTTGAAGATTCATACATCCACTATAGAGGTAAAACACTAAGATTTGGTAGTCTGACTGTTTTTAAAAAAACCTTTTTTTGATCAATGCAATCCTGCCATAGATCATTCTAAGCCAGTAAGAGACTTTACGGGCACGGTCGTCTTTGATATAAAATACTAGGTTTTGCAGAGATAATTCAATTTGTAACATTTTCACTGGAAGCAAGTTCCTTATCTCCAGGAGAAGTTTATTAATACTGCTCTGTAGTTACAGCCTACATCTCAGGAGCAAAGGAATCAGAATTTGGATCCAACCAATTTGAGAACATCTAAGTGAAGTGTCTTCATAATGCAATTTTAAAAATTTAAGTGCATGACAAAGACCTTTCCTGCCCCTTATTTTCTAGATAATTATCAGCATCTCATTTTTCTATGTCTGTTCTTATTATTGAGAGCATACCATCAGTGTTTGCAAGTCACACAACAACCTGTTCCTTTGCACCAAAAGTACAAGTAATGTTGCATGTCAATACCCAGGACAGGAAAAAATAATCATAGAGAGATATATTTTAAATAGAAAACATTTTGGAAGGAAAATAATTTTAGTCATCCTCAGGTAGGTGACACTCCTCATTTCATTTTCCCCCAAAGAATTATTACTAGCATTAGGGTTAATCTCAATAAAACTACAGTATTTCTGTTAATCCACCAGAAAGCATCAAATTTAAAAATAGCTTGTAATTTATTATGCACACCATAATACAGTTTTATAACATTTTTATTGTTTTCAAAGCCTTCTAGGATTTTCCTTATCGAGATGTGACATAATTCTTCCCATAGCTCAGTTGTCTTTTTATAATGCTGCAGTACATGATAAAGAACAGACGTTATAGTTGGAGATAAACTTACTGTGTCTGGCTTTCCATAAAATTTACAACAGCATTTGGAGAAACTGCAGCACCAGATTTCATTGACTCCGAAGAAAACACACATTAGTAGCTAAGATTCACTTTACACCTGTTTTAGCATTTTGTATAAGTCACGGAAGCAAGCTGTCAGGACAAGGTACATTAAGGATTTTAAGGACTGGTTTAATTTAAATCCAGGAGTTCACATGCAAACAGGATGGCTGCTATCAGAGTAGATGGATTGCCTAGATTTTTTTGTGTGACACTAAATGCAACATTATCTATCTACAAACAGAGTTCCTCCATTTTATTAATCTGAAATTAAGTTACCTTTTGCAGTCAAAGGCTCTTGAAGTAGAATTGCATAGCTTTAGAGTTGGGATAGAGGGAGATTTTATTATATTGGACTAATCCTCTCCTTTAATTCCCTTAATGGACTATCATTCCAGAAGTGGATGCCACAGGAGAAATGGCCAGATCCACTGAACTTTGTCCAAGATGATATTTATGTCCTTCTTGGTATAAATCAAAATCTTTTGAGAGTTTTCCTTAGAAGGAAGAAATAAACCTGACTGTTAGGTGAAGTTATGATCAGCTGAGAGGCAACTGGTTCAGAAGTTGAGTGGGAGGAAGGAGGGACAGCTTTTCAAGCTCATAGCTCAGTCATAGCCTGTGTATTCTTGGACAATCTGCTTCGCAATTTAACATTTATGTATCTTCTCCTGATAAGAATAAAGAGAACTGCACACTGCTGTGGTCCTGTAAAAATCTTAGTCTAATATAATAGCAACCAGTAAAGAGTTCCCCTTTTGGAAAAATCAAGGACTGTGAACCATGCAATTTGCTGTTGTTGCAGTAGTGTGCTAAGGGCTGTAACATTAGTAAGGTTCCCGTTGGGACTAAAGGTCTTGGAATAATTAGTAGATGGTGGGGTGATAAAGGACAGCCAGAAAATTACCCTATTGCAACTTCAAGAGCATTTCCTTCCTTCCCCTGGTTGCTATTTTTAAATCCCACAAAGTGAAGCATCAGCAATTCCTCCAAGATGACAGCAGCTCTGTACTAGAAGGGTAAAGGCACCAGGCCACTGACTGGCATAGTTCAAAAGACCAACATCAGGTCTTGGTAAAGAGCTGACAGATTTGTGCTTAATTCTGTTCTCGCAAACAGAAATGGAGACTGTTTTGCTAAAGTGAAAATCTTTTTCTTTAACATAGTTTCCTCAACAGAAGGCCTGGCTAAGTGAGAGCAAATCTGTGAATTTTCAAAGCAGTTTCTTAAACTCACTTGAGATTTTAGTGACATTTACATTTCTAGAGTGTGCCCAGTTTATTTCTATCCAGGTTTCAGAAGGCCATTATTTGCATCGCTTGAAGCTTTTCTTTTGCACAGTCAAAACACACACTGCTACAGAAAGTAAGTTCACTGGAGAGGTAGGAGAATTTAGCTTTGAATATATTTCAAACAGGAGCACTGCTGTACTTTGAACAAAGCTTTTGAAGGTTTATCATGCTATTCTGTCTCTCCTTGAAAATAACTGCAGAAATATGTGGGATTCTCCCCAACTTCCACTTGCTCCCTCCTGTTGTCCTTCATCCTTCTTCCCTCTCTGCAAGCCAGCTCCAAACAGTAACAAGGATGCTGACCATGGCCAAAATGCAATAGTATTAGAGATTGCCCACATAGCACCATATTCATATACCTAGGTAAATAAGTAAGTGCTGGAAAAAAATTTTGAAACAGCAAGGGGAGATGGGTTGTTAGAGGAAATAATATCAGCTGGGAAGCAAGCAACAATCTACAAAAGCCAACATTTCTATTTAACTGTTTGCTTGCTACAGTTGACAAAAATAGTGAATAGACTTTCATGAGGCAAAACGAAACTAGGTCAGGACTCTCAAGTCTGCAAGGAAGAACCTGAGAGAGAGAAGACCACGAGACAAGGCTGTTAACACACAGTTCTCACCATGACACAGATGGAAATTTAAAGCTTTAAGTATTTTAATTTATCTTCTGTATTAATTTGTTTACTATTTCAAGGAGGCATTTGCTCAAGTGTTTAGCACACATTTATCGTTTCTTTCTAAAACTACAAAATTTTCAACAATGTGTGAAAATCACTGGAAAACATTCTCAAACAAAACATTAATCTATTTACAGAAACAGTCTAAATTCATCTATTCCAAGATCAGTCAGAAAGTTTCCTTATTGTGGCAAGTAAACAGTATTATGATTTAGTCTGCTGAGAAACACCAAGAACTGCTCAGGAAGTTCCTAAACCTGCTATAAGGTGATGTGACTACTCACAGAAATCAGGATCTGCTCTCACACAGTTTAGGAACTTAGGACGCTAACTATAGTGGCTGATTATACTGCATGTGATGCAATCACAACAAAACCCCAAAACAACCCACATCTCCTTGAGCCCAGGTTTATATCGGCTCTTCCCGTTCTCGCTTCAGGTTGCAGTGTCAGTATTGGAACATCTTATTCCAAAAGCAAATTATTTACACATTGGAAAAACAAGCCCCACTAGTTGGTCATGTCAGCCACCCCTTTCACAGCAAGTACGTGCATTTTTAGTGAGGTCAATGCAAATGAATCTAGCAGATTGCTCTGCTGGAACAGAATTCTCTCTTAAGAAAAAGTTATTTAAACATCTTCTATGTCAAATCTGTGCTGTTGCCTGTTACTTGTGACTGAGTGTTCAAGACATGGCTGAAAAGCAGCACTGACTCAGCTGCAAACTGGTTACCTGCACAGCACCATAAAGCAATTCAACTAATGGTGGCAACTACTTCCACAGACAAAGTACCTTTTGTGTAGGGGCCAGTAGTTTCACTAAGTGTACAGTTGGCAGGGTTGGTTATTACAAAAAGCTCTTAATTATATTATCATCAGGAGAGCCACTTGTCTTCAGCAGCAAATAGCCCCATTAGGAGATTATTCTGCTTCAGCCTCAAGTGTACTCTAGTTTTCATGCAGTATTGTTCTTTGGGATTATCCATGATACCCACACATAACAGGATCCTTGCTTCCTGTTTCTAGCACATAGTACTGCCAATAATCAGTTATAAATAGAACTATTAATTTTAAAGAAAAACAAGGGTATTTTCCACTGCAACCAGTGTTGTTCTGCAGGCAGTAAGAGAACTATGGGAGAAAAGATGCTAGAAACCTTTTTTTTTTTAATTAAAAGTATCTTGGTGTTTGAAATACTGATGAGGATCATAGACAGAAATATTCCTAGGTGTCTGTCATGACAAACTAGAAGGGTTTCTCTCTTCACCTTGCATTAGCAAATTTCACATCAGCTATTCCTATATGGACACTGCAACCCAGAAGAAGAGAAGGATCCAAAAGAGTTGAGTTGATTAAATTATCTACAACATAATTAGCCACCAGCGTGGGTACATGTATATGTCTGTATTTCTGCACACATGTATGTCTGTGGGTGTGTGTATATAAAGTCCTCATATAATTAGCCTCTTTGCTGTGGCTGTGAACACATTTCAGTTTCTTCACACTAGCCCTCGAGATTGTTTTATGGTGTTTGTCTCACAGACTTTAATGGCTTAGTTACCTAATGAAGTAAGAATTTAAATACTGAACACTTAGATGTGTTTGTTTTGGAAAGTAAGAGAGAAGAAACCTTCCCAAAAGTATAATAAACAGAATTTGTAGTCAAACAGCACTTTTGCAATAATAGAACACAAGAACAATGGTAGAGCCTGGCACTAACAACTTCCAAGACAGATTATTTGGAATGGGGTTATGCTGTGCTATTAGACAGAGTGCTCAAATTTCTATAGCCACAGCCTTCCTCCTGGGGGTTCAAAGGCAAACCACGGCCATGGGAGAAGAGGTAGTACATTTTGGTCAAGATTTCAGCAAAGGGCAATGAAACATAAAATAACATAGGAGAGTAGACATGTTAGCACTGAGCCCTCTGGTTCTCACTGAATGCTTTTGCTTGGGAGCGTGCATGCAGCAGAGAATGTACCCTTTAAAGTGACAAATTCAAAAGGCACCCAAGCACATACACTGACCTCCATTCCCCTTCATGGTATTTGGTTGGGTACAACAGCTCACTGCAGTTCTTAAATGCCATTCAGAACTACAACAGTGCAATTCATGGCTTGTACTTAACAGTGACTCTCCAGGTGAGAAGATTGAATTACTTTTCCGAGTCAGAGCTTTCTAACTTGCCCTCTCTAACCTTGTTGCTCTCCTTTGCTTTTCACTAGTCTCAAGAGAAGCATTCTGATAGCACAGAATATCTGAACTCAGCCTGATTTAGCCAGACATGATGTATTTTTACATTTTCAAATAGTTCCACAAATCTAGATAACAAATTGAATCAGATATTGCATTCGCATTCCTATGTTACTTGTGTCCCAACTAAATTTTTATTTAAAAAAAAAAAAGAATTTTTTTTTTTAAATATTGGCATTCAATGGTATGGACCACATCATGCTATATGGTTAGATTACAAAGCAAAAACTGTCAGGGACACACTGAGGTGAGCAGGATCATCTGGGCCTGGCTTGTCTTACTTTGAAATCAGTCTCAAGAGGAAGAGTAGTAAAGGAATAATAGACACTGGGCATCCTAGAGCAAATACCAGTAGCATGCTGAATATGGACCAAGAGCCAATCTACTATTTCTTTTTGGAATTAAATAATAATATGGACTTGTCTATCTGAATTGCCCACTTCAATTCACTGTTGGAAACAACTGATGTTTTCCACTAAAATATTCACAGTTATTAGGAGAAAAACCACAGAAAAATGCATGTGATTAAAATAAATAAGTTTTCAATAGTCAGAGTCATGACTCAAATTGGATCCTTCAGTTTCTGAAGAACGACTGCCTTTTCTGCAGAATTAGGGGATACAAATCATGGCAATACTCCTGTCTGTGACTAGCCAAACATGATGCAAGATTACAGGAAGGAGGTACCACCCCTTTGTAATGGTCTAGTCTGGATCCTCACACTAAGGAGACATTCATATTGTCTCCATATGTTTTCCATTTCATTTTTCAAAATTCCCCTAAGTTAATCTATTGTGTCATTTGGACTTTATACCAAATATCCCTCAGTCCTGCTGTGGCAGCAGTTCCTAACGTACATATGGGAAAAGTGAATTATCTTACTGGAATTGCTATTCTTTGGAATTAATTATCTTTTTGTGATCCTCCCTGAGAAGGTTTTCTGAGAAAAATACTGTCTCTTTGGCCCCATAGCTGATCCTCACACACCCTGATGAGTGAAATCTCAAATCAGTTGAAAATTCCTGTCCTTCTAAGGAACAGATGAGAAATAGATTGGCATTGATGAGCATTTTCAGATTTGTGTCTTCCCAGTATTTGCCAGAGACCCTCCATGTGATTGTTCTCTGAAGCTGTGAGTTCGCAAGTGGCTCTTATGAGCTGATAAAAGCAAAACAACCCAAAAGCCCTTGAGCCATGCTGGATTGACTCCATTTATAGCATACTCCCTGTAGGAAAAGAATAGTAACATATGGTTATATAACTAATTGAGTTAATTCCAAATTTTCTTTCCCCAAGCTTAACACTCAGAACCTCATAGGGAAGCTTTTGACAGAATGTATTTCTTTGGAAAGATTACAGCCTTCACCTGTTATAGCTCTTATGCTTCTCAGTAATCAAGTGACTGTTACCTGAAAGCAAAGCCTCAGACACAATCCTAACACTGTTTCTTCTACTACTACTGAATTTCATTATCATATTTTCTATCAGTTACTTGGTTTTGTTATTTTGAGGGGTTGAGCAGCCTTGAATTGACTGATATTAGTCCCCAGAATGAAGGTGGATGGGGACAGTGATTATTGCAGAAATCAATGTGCTTCCATTGTACTTACTCAATAACTCCTCCCACCCTTGGCTAAAATGATGCCTTTAGCTTGCTACAAAACTTCATAAGCCATGTCTTTGAAGATCCCATACAAGCACTTTATGTGGTCACACGCTGGCAAGTTTGGTAAAAATCTGTTTCATTAAAAACAAGGGAAGGAGTTATTGCTGCCTACTTCTTGTGTAATAGCCAGCTGCAGAACATCTGCTGGGGAAAAGGAGACCTCTGCAAACCTTCAAAGAGAGCATAACAACAACCTAAGGGTGTTCTGTGGGGGCATCTCCATCTCACATGCTGAACTTGGCCATGGCAGTTACCAGTGGAGACCAGTGGAGGGATCCATCTGCTGGTGAGGCTTTTTGGTGCCTTGCCCTGCTTTGCCCTGGAAAGCTAAGCTAGGATGGGTGTAAAAGCCACCCACATGCACCAGTGAAGCTTGAGCAGTGTTCACCTCCTCCTCCTCCAGTTGCTTCCGATAGGAGCTTTTATCGTTGGCGGCTGCTGGCAAAGCACTGGATGTTGCATACAAGACACTTAATGTCTGGGAAGCACCCAAATACTAAGGTAATAAATGCCAGGCAAGACCCTGGGAAAAAAAACCTCAACACAGCTTCAGTGCTGCCCATCTACCATGACAGTATCCTCCTGTCATTGCTACAGCCCATGGATGCAGCACCAGAATAAGCTTTTTGGCAGTACATAGAAAGGACTTCCAACTTTGACCACCTTTTCCAAAAGTTTTCCTTTGCCAAAGTCTCAAAGGGTGCACCCACCCCCCAGATGCTGAGCACACCAAGCTAGATCAGCTATATTGACCCATAACTTCAAACTGAAACCTTGCAGTGAAACCAAAGGGGAGTCCAAGCCCCCCATTTGTAGGGAAAATATCCAACACAGCATAACGATCCAAGGTTTGCTTATCAAGTACACAATATAGACATGCTGTATATAGTTCTCCTGATTTTGCTACCTGGCTTTCCTGGCCAATACAAGGCTCTTTACCCACTGCTGCCATCCCTGGATGTTTTCATGTGGCAGCCCTCTTATCTGTTACAAGTTCTCCAAATCTAGCACACTCTCACATAATGCATCTGTTTCTTTAGCTAATCAGCAAAAATAGTGCTTGAATTCTGCCTAGGCCTGCAGGGAATCAAGAATTTAGATTTTCATTCCATTTCATGATTTAGGGAGCCCTCTGAAATAGAAAATACATCTTCTTATTGATAGTTTCTGCACTATGACATCATATTTTTGGCAAAGTACAAGCACTCTATGTTTTACAGTGATGACAGCTGTATTCTGTCAAAATGTATTTGCAAAATCTCTGGAGAAGGGTGAAGGAAAAGGCAACAGAAATACTAAACAACTATTCATTGGCCTTTCTTTCTCTTTAGAAGTGCTGGTCCCTTTGAGAACATATTTTTCCCTTTCTTTTAGAACATCCTTCCAGCATCCTATTCAGAATGTGTTACAAGGATTATTCCATGTCAGATGAAGTATGGTAAAATATTGTTACGTGAAACAAAGCTGCTTGCTGAAACAAATAGAATATAGATTTGTTTCCATCTTTATGCTGATTTAGTAAATCACAGAATCAAACTGATATAAGCTACCACTTAGGCTGTATGGAAACATGCCAGCACATCCAAGGAGTGTTGTCTTCCTGAAAACACACAACAGCAGATGATATGCAGAAAGACTAAGGCTATGCAAATAATTGATATTGCAGTTTTCTAGAGGAACACAAAAACTCATTTCAGATTAATCAAAAATACTCTCAGTGCTTGAGGGAGGAAACAAAGAAAGCCCTGTTCAAGTCAGAAGGAGGCATTTCATACTTGAAGTTTTTAACCTGCTGGAATGTGGCTGCAGAAGATGCTAGCAGAGGAAACACATTAATTGTTCATTGCATATTCTGCAAAAGAGTAATTTTTCAGGCAGACTTTAAAATGCTCACTGTTTAAAGAGAAAAACTAGAGACACATCAGTCTTTATGCACATATATTATTAAGTTTCCATTATAATTTTTTATTAATGTAAGAAAACTTGTCAGAAGGATTTTATATCTGCTGCATAGAATACAACACCACAATCTATATACTTGTATCCCCGGAAGAAAACTGGAATTAAACTGTGATTTTTTTTTTTTTTCTGGAGCTTTGACAACGTATTTAGCAGAATACTTTAACCCTTTCATATCTGTGTCATATTGTTCTACAGAACGGTATTTGACTTAGCAGAAAAATTATAACCTTTCCATCTAAGACCTGTTCATCTGTATTTCCTTGTCCTCTAGGGTGTAGTGCACATAGTAAAGCTCTTGTGTCTTTATTCTATTGGTTTTGCACACATGGATCAAAATTCAAAACAACAAAAAACTATAAAGCATCGATAATATCTGTCATCCATAACAACACAAGATAGTACCAGGCCAAAAGATGGGCTTTAACTGCCATTCCCATCACAATCCCTGAAATATTCTAACCCATATCAAGCCCTAAAGGTTTTTAAGCCAAAGAGGGACATATTGTTTTCTACAAAGTCATTAAGAAGTTTTCTCTACTTTTCATACTTTGCAGTTCTCCATGGCTTTCATTTTACCTTTAAATAACAAATTCAGCATTATCTAACGTGCTGCCTCTAAAAATTCAATCAGCAGCACTTTCTTCACAGCCCATATTTAAATCTTAGCACTTGAATAGTACTCTACATCTTCAAAGCAAGCACAGTAAAAATATTTAGGCTAATCCTCATAACACTTCAAGATCCACATTAGCTAAATGATGTAAAAAAAAGTGAAATGATTTCTAATACAAAAAAAATAATTCCAAAAAAAATTAAAAATGAAACAAATACAACATATATTCACTATTCTGAACATGCATATGAAACTCTAGGCCTGCTGCAGAGACAGCAAAGCCCACACAAGCAAAGATATTCTGAAATGTGTTAGTAGTAGAAAGCCAGCACTGCACACGCAATATTTCAAGAAAAAAAACCACTCCTAATAACACCCCACCAACCCAACTTCATTTGCAAACCAACTTTAACCAGCACATCCTACTCCTTCCACACTTACCCAGCATAATGCTCAACTTGGTCTCCTGACTGCAAACCCTGAGTGAAAAGCTGTCAGAGTAGAAAGCAGCTCCCTCCCCTGGGTTACAGCAACATCAGCCATGGAGAGCAACCTGCTCAGGAAGCATTTAGCAGCAAATAAACCACCCCACCCTTCCTGGGTAATTGTGGGGCAGCTGTGACTGTCATAGTCACAGCTGCTGCTCTGCAGCTCTTTTGCAAAGCCAATGTATTTATCATGTCCTACCTGCTCACATTTTAGTAACTATGGGAGGTTTACAAATTCTGTAACTGCTGTACACATTTAAGCATTTTAAATGGTTAAAAGGTTTTTAAAGGTATTTAGGCATATAACTCATTTACTACAACCAAAGTCAGACAACTAGCTCTCTGCAGCTCTAGGCCTTAATTCTGTGCAAACTATCATCTCCCAACTCCAGTTAGCGTTAATCTGATTATTTGGCACAAACAGCTCATTTGTGTCACTTTCTCCAGTCAGGTTCTTTTTGCTTCCTTTCTCTGGCTCTCTCTGTACATATTGGCTTCTTCTTTCCTTCATGTTAGATTACATAGCTCAAGTTGATCCCCACTTGTAGCTTACTGCTGGGACTCCGCTTGGTATCTCATTTCACATTTAATTTATTTTTAAAGTGGATGCTATAAAACCAAAGTGGACAATTGGGATCTAATTTAGGTAATCAAACTAGGCTGCTATTGCCATCAGCTGACCACTTACTTACAGAGACCATGAGAAACTCTTCCAGTTCATAAACTGTCCAAGTTTAACAAAGACAATTTTGCTGCACCTGGCAAGGCCACCACTTCCCTCCCTTACGTGTCATTGAAGCTATTGTGCCTCCCAGCATCACTTTTATATAGCTACAGACAGTTACCCTACAGGTATTTTGCTGTGGTCATCCAGTTTCAGCAACACCTTACTGAAAGAATGTGAAATCCCATTAGTTGACATCCTCTGTGCTATGTGATTGAAATACTGCAGTTATGCAACTTGCCGAAACAACTGACTCCTGCAGAAACAATGGAGCTGGATTACAAGGGAATATAGGTGAGACAGGCAGACAAATAGGCTTAGCTGGCATAGCTCATGAGCAGCCTTTGCTGATGAGAACATTCAGCAGGCTGGTGATGCATTGCTGTGTTCCAGGAACAAGCACATGTAGCTGCAGCCAGCACCCGTGACTACCTCCAGTTACCAGCCTGAGTAGAGGCACAAGTTCAATGTCTTAAATGGCAAAGAAGAGATTTCTCAAAGCAAGCTGATAGCTTTCCTGGGCATCTTGTATATCTGGCTCTGGAAGCTCAGCTCTAGAGATGGTGAGATTAAATAAGTTGAAAACTGTGTGACCACAGAACTGCAGAGACAGTTTTGACATGTTAGGTCTGTCCACTGCAGAAAGTAATTGGTTTTTGTTCACATAAGCAGTTACAAATTTAAGCCAATATGATTTAGAAAGTGTCTTTGCCAGCCTTAGGTTACAGGTCATATGTGGTGGTGATCTACCTAACAGGATGTGTTAGGAAAATTAGGTTAGAAAAATACAGGATGAAGATTACAATTCCAACTAGTCCTGTGAATTAAAATTCAATAAACCTGTACAGATACTAGTGAGCAGTGCATGATATCATGCAAACAGAGTTTAAAAGAAAATACTTTTCTTCTGTATAAGAGTTACTTAGTTTGCTTTTACTCTCCAAGTCTCTAACTTAGGGGTTAACAGGACAAGAACAGGAAGGGAACGGTACAGCACACAGAAGGACAAACACAGTACATCCTTTCCCTTTGTCTCTCACAACATAAAGATTTTCCCATGCAATCACAAACTCCAATAGGAAATGAATTGTGCTTCAGTGACCTAAGAAAGTTCAAGCTACTAAAGCAGCAGCTCAGCTCAAGTGAGCCAGTGCTTAGAAAGAACACATGCTACCAGTTACACTCTTGGAGACTAATTTATAGTAGTGCTGAGTGCTCACAATGCCAGCTGCAGCCAAGTGGAATGGTAGGAGATCAGCACATCAGAAGATCAGGCTCTTTGATTTAAAGATTATCCCGAGGCACAGAAAGCCTACCAGTGGGATGAAAGTATGGAAGACAATGACTGTCAGTAAGAGTCAAGCATTTTGAGAAAACAAGTTGAAGCCAACAAAATAATCTGATCTGTGTCCCGCGCCTCAGAAAAGCATAAAACTCAGCATTCTAAGAATGTAGGAGTAAGAATATCTATGGAGAGGAAAAAAGTGGTGTTGCAGTAGCATTTCGGAGATGAGTTTTTAAGGTGACTGCTGGACAGATGCTTGATGGGCGTACCTAAGGGAAGGCTATTATGTTCTCCAACTGGTAGAACCCATCTCTGCAAATGATTGGTGTAGGAATTCTTGTATTCCTGCAGAAGATAAAGCACAAGCAGATACCCACATACACAACCCTACAATTTGTCTGCCCAGCAATTTCCAAATGCATAAATATAATAAATCATATTTTACCACAAAATATGTTCTCTCTAGTACCCATAAATATGACTGCTAATTGCAGAATCTTGATTCAAGGGTATTTCTCTGCCCTCATTTAGTAATTGCCTCACCCACTGACAGCTACAGCTCTATCAAGATTATCCTAATGGTATTCATTATACAGTTAAATCCTAAAACCATGCCACCCTCTACTGTTTCCTCTTCCCAACCAAAAATGAAATGTGACTAAAGTTTTGTGGTTTTGGTAACCACAGAGAAGGAATTGAGTACATGTATATTAAACACCAGCAAAATGTTACAAGTGCTTTGAGTTTGTAAATTAGTACATTCCCAGTTGTGTCAAACTGCAGACTCTGGATTGGATCAATGATCTCCACAAACAAGTAAAAATGAAGCAGAGTATTTCAGATTATTTTGTCAGGCTAGAAAGATTCAATGCTGATCCTCTTTTTAACTTTGCTTTACCCTTTCTCATCCCCAAGACCATGTAACAGTAGATAATGCCTTCACCTGTGCTCTGATGCTGTTTCTCTGTTGTGATCAATTTTTTCTGCTTCTGGAAATGCAGAGAGAGTCTGAGTAAACTGGACCATGCCAGTATGTAGCAGTAAAAAAAAGCCTTGTTCTGTTGAACGTAAAACATAAAATTTGTAAAGAGAACTACTTCGCAGCTCATCCAATAATTTTGAGATAAAAGTGTCTCCTCCTGTCCTATTACTTAATAACAAAGGTTGAAATACAGACACATCTGGGAAGTGGGATGCTCCCAGAACCTGTGACAATCACTGGACATACACATGAAGCTTTTCTTTTCTCTTTTCTTTTTTCTTTTCTTTTTTCTTTTCTTTTAGTGTGACCCACACCATAAATCTTTCAAGCAGTAAACTCCCAGAGCCACCCTCACTGCAGTTGCCTTCTGAATGCAGGCAATGTACTGCAGAGGGAGAAAAATAACAAGTTAATAGAGCCTCAAACGCCTTTAGGTAAGTAGAGGCTTTCATGTGGCTAGAGAAATAGATGGAGGCAATGTGTTTAACCTGGGAGAACAACTCCAAGATAAGCTTCCCCTTGGAGACTGGACACAGAAAAACAAGGCGATTCCAAAAGGTAAATAGGACATTCAGAAGAGGCTTAGAGGACAGCAAGGGGAAAGGAGGTGCCATTTTCTAGTTCTTCAGGAAAGATAATCTTTCATGGCTCCCTAGTCACTGAATGCCAAATACTGTGATAAGTACATTGCTAGTATGCTAAAACCCCAATTAAATAGTTTATCTCGTCACACCAATGTCAAGTCTCATACATTGCAGTAACAAATTTTGAAAGAACAACATTTATGGTTCTTTGTAGAGAGGAGATGGATATAAATGTATATAATTTCTTTGCTGTGTTATGTATTAATGCTTGTTATCAGTTGTTAGCAGAGCTGAGCAATTTGTGAATATGTTATTTTAAGCCACCCCTGCTGCAGCCTGTAGATGCCTTGAGTTTTGCCTATGTTTATGCAATTAAGCAGCATTTAGGTTTCCACTGCCAGGGGTGATTTCTGTGGTAATGTGTTGTGAGCTTCTCTCCAGGAAAGGCTTTCAATAATACAGATCCTGATAAAGCCTTAGTGTAAACACACTGTTGAACCTTGAGGATGAAATGCACAAGATTTGAGCACTGAAAATAAAGGCAGGTTGGGTATCTGTCTTCTTGGTTTTTCTGTGCCTGACTGAGCAAGCTTTACTGAACAGGAAGTGATCTTGCTATGAATTTAATCAGCGTCGCATTTAGTGTGCCCTAAGTTTCACATCTTTCCATAATTTTCTGGCTATTACTGTTTTCCAACAGCTGTTAGTGAAAACTGCAAGAAAAAAAAAACTATATTCTGATAGTCTCTTAAATATATATACACAAATATGTATAGAGCTTCTCACGTGCTTTGACACAAATTTGGATAAAATGGACTACAGGTCCTACACGTCCTCAATGTTCCTTGTAAGAAGTTGAAGGAAGAGGAATAATTAGAAAATAAACATAAGTAAAGATACTTAGAATTAACAGGTTTCTCTAGGATAAGGAGAACTTCATATTAGTGCCATTAAAGTTTGCACATGGTTAATGTTTACGGTGGATCACAAAGCTGCATGCAAACCCTTGTGCAAAGCTCCCATGGAGGCCTACAGGGGATGTTTAATGTCATTTAGTCATAACAGTCACACTTTGCAGAGGACCTAATCAGCAAATTGATAAAATGCATTGAGACTATACCCACGTAGTTTGAAATATAAGAAGTAAATGTCTATTTATGTAAGTAAATGTCTAAATACTGGTTATGTCTGACCAGAATGAAGATAACACCATTTACTCTGTACATCCAGGTTCCCAGATGCAGACCCTATAAGCCTGCTCCACCTTTCCCAATTGCTTGGCCTGCAGCTGAAACTCAAGAGAAGACCAGCCAAACTCAAGAAAATGCAGGTCTTTCTAAACACCAGTCACATTAAGCAACTTAAGGAAAGGATTTTAACTTACGCACTTGAAGAAGAAATGTGGTGAGCAATTTATGCTTTTCTTCTGCTGGTGTACAGGGAAAATCCAGATAAGATGGATCAGGTAAAAAGTTCTACCACTTGTAGTTAAAGAAACTGGACACAAAATATTTGCAGAATTTGTTTGTTTCTTTTAAAGTGCAGTAAGACCTGTTGTAGCTGTGTCAATGTGTATGTGTTTTGAGGAGACTGTACTCTCATCTTTCAGGGAAGAAGGTCATGGCTTGCAAAAGAAAAAATCAACAAGAAGTCTACCCCTCATCCCTGAACAAATATAGTTGTTTTCTGAGTGACTTAGATTGGCATATTTGTAGAAGGGTAGTCCTTCATTCTCTGAATAACCAGATTATAAAACAGTAGGCAGTGCTGAGGGCAAGAAATCAAGCTCAATGTTCTGATGCAGTATGGCAATTCCTAGAGCACTACCAGTGGTTCATTTCCATATAAAGTCCTTCAAACAGCAAGATAAGAATTTCAGCCTCCCTCAGATATCTCTGTCAACAGAATTTGCATTGCAATGCAATATTTATTACAGCCTTCAGGCATTCCACATGACTTGTCTCACACTGGCATCTGCACATGGCCAGGTGCATGTCATATTCCCTGACAGATTATGAAGGAACCCCTTGGCAAAAGAGCTCCAAGAGGCAGTCATGGGACTAAGTATCAAAATGTTTAGTTGGGATTATACTGAGACTATAAGATATTATGAATTAGCTCTGTGAAAATACCTGTTCAAGGCAAAAATTAAGATACAGCAGGCATTCCACATTAAGAAACAGTCTGGCACACCGATAGCTAATTGATTGTTGTCGTTTGGTATATTTGCAGAATGGAGCATAAGGAAACAATTAAGCCTGTATACTGCTTATAAGCTGTAAAGTGATTTTTGAAAATCTTGTTTGATAGAAAATAAGAGCAGCTTCCAGCCTGCTAAGTAGGCAATGCAGTTGTCTTCTGATGTTATGTCACTTACGTAGCATTTAAGATCAGAATGCGCACTCTTCCCCTGCTTTTATTGTCAATTATCTTCTCTTTAATGAAACTGCATGTTTTAGAGGCAGAAAACAATCCCACACTTCTAAAAAAGTGAATAGAAAAGGAGTTGTTTATTTTAAAGTATTCTGTAATATCAGACTAACTTCTCTTCCCTTCAAACAAAGAGCTGGGTTTTAGTCTATTCCCTGAGCAGCATTTTCTATTCAAATATGTATTAGGTAGCATTTTGCCCTCAGTTATTGGAAAGTATGCAAAACAAATACTAAAAAAAAATGTCGGTCTTATTTCAGTATAGAAAGCATACACATTTAGGGGTTTAGCACAAGTAAATTCTCTTTGATATAAGGAACCCCCAGCAAAACTCTAGATGAAGGGGGGGAAAAGGAGATATAAAGCAGTTTTCTCCCTTGTCAGCATGCTAAGCGGAGAATTCATCCTTGATTTCTAGCAAATATTTTCAGTGAGAGCATGAGGTCTTTATGAACTGAGAGGTAAAGACAAAATATATTCCATTGACTGAGCTCTGGAAATAAAATATCTTCCCTTTTGGTAAGTTTTAAGGGGGGTTTTGTGTCTTTTTCCACTTGTTTGGGATGAAATCTATTAGTATATATCCAGCTTGTGGACCTATCATCATCATCCTATGTCTTCTATATACTTACATGTAGCACATATTTTTTGTCATTTCTTAAATGTCCTAGAAATGCCTTCTCCATCCACCTCCCCCTCTTCAGAGTCCAACATCGCAAAACAGACTTCACAAATGCCAAAAAGATACACTGAAGCACGTTGCTAGGTTTTCTACGTGTGCAGTGTATCTGCCCCCAGCCACGACTTCTTTTGGGAGTAGCTTATCCTCTCCTCATTGGATTGGGGTGCACCAAACAGGGGTTGGAGTCACTTGTCTGCCCCCAGCACCAACTTGACTTCCTAATGGTTCCTGAGCAGATTGTCCAGCTGGTGCCACAAGGTGAACTGACAACCTCCTCTGCAGCAGAGAACAGTGCCAGCAGCTCCTTTTTTAATTTGAGCAGATCTCCTTTCTGTGCACAGCATTGCAAGCACTGCTGAACTGCGTTTGCCTGGGTGCTGCTCCTATCCCTCCTTCCTGGGCATCATCAGTTCTACTTTTATACTTCAGGTCATTCCGCAGTGACACCAAAGGTGCTAAAGGATGATCTTCTGCCTCCCCTTGCTCTTTCAGACGCTTTTGGACCATACTGGATCTTTTTAACTATCCCAAAGGCCCACAGGCATTATTGAATCTGGAAAAATAAGTGGTAACTCTTCTAAATTTATTTCACCTGCATGCCTTGAGCTGGACATATTCCTAATAATTCAGTTTCTCTGGCTCTAAACAGAATTCTTGAGATGCCATGTACCCTCTTCATCTTCAGTTTTTGACATAGCTTTCACCTTAGCTGGATATCCCAATCCCAGCGCTGTGCTTGGAGCTGTTACAGCTCGGTGCAGCGCTGAACACTTTCTTCACTGAGGCCTCCTTCTGCTGCAAGAAAAGCAATATCAAATGCAGGCTTTGTGCTTGAGGTTCCCTCTAGCCCTAATTTCTACTGACAGTGAAACTCCTTGTGTCACACTGATGGCCAGAAATGTTTGGGGAGGGGTTGGGCTTTTTCTGTTTGGCTGGGGGGGTTTCCATCCTTTTTTTTCTTTCTTTCTTTTTTAGGAACATCTCATGAAATCCATAGCAAAGGTTGTTAAGGGCCTGATACATCTTTCTCGTATTAGAGTCCTGATCTCAAAACTGAGCAGTGCAGGATGATTTATACTTTACAGAGTTATTGGATGAATATTACACTTATGACTTTTTGCCTCGTTTCTGAGGTATTATATTTTATGGAGGCCTTGACACTTTCAGGATAAATGTCAAAACATGATTATAATTTCTTTTGACAACAATTCTGTTAAAATATATAGGTCATCACAAACAATATTTTTGTCCTTGTACTTTTTTGAGATCTGAAAGTACACAAGATTTCACAGCAATCTGTCAAAAATATTACTGTATCTCTAACATGAACTTAAAATTGTTCCTACAGAGCCATTTTTATCCTTTAAAACAAAAGGAAGACATGTAGTATTTGTCCCCAAGTTTATCTGACAGCAATAATTATGGCTAATGAAGACAAAGGGACAACATTTTATGGAAGTTTGTCATGTTGACCTGACTGAATCATCTGATGTGCCCTATTTTCAGTGGGGATTTTATGTTAAAATAGCCATAGCTTGCTACTATCACAAGTAAAAGGGTTAAGGTTATTGCAAGGTGTCTCTCATCTGGAGAGAAAGCAGGTGAAACCCAAACAATTTCAAAGCTTCCATCTTTATGATTAAATGAGATCTGGTAACATCCCTCTGCATTATGCATTGACATTCTGGCAGTTAATTACTGCTTCACTGCTCAAGATTCAAGATCTGTTTTTAAAATTTATTTTGTATTGCCAAGTGTCACTTGAAAGTACCTGGTGTTATTATGGTCAAATGTTTTATTACCAGGTGTCCTATTAATCCAACACAAACACAAAGGTAACTTACCTGGAACAACTTAAACACAGGCTGATCACTACATACTCTCTTCCCAGATGAAAACTTTAAAAGTTGGTTTTTAATCCAAGTTATTCTTCTTAATTCACATAAATGTTTTCCATGTTTGAGTTACTACATTCAGTAAGTCTGTCCAGCCTTCACTTGGAAATACTAAAAGATATGTGATGCCTCGCTTTTGTGAATTATTAACTACTGGGATAACCTTAAGAAGTTTGACTTATGTTTTTACTTAGAGGTCCAGCATTGTCTTCAAATAAGTTATGCCGTCTCTAACCTGATATTTGATTATAGGGAATCACAGATCTTTCAAAACAAAACAGGATCCAGAATCTTTAAAGACCTGGACCAACTCCTAATCTCCAACTGAAAGTCTGTGCAAATTCTCCTGCAATTCTCAGGGTGATAATAATAATTTGGAAAAAAAAAATTATGTGTCCTATAGAAAACTGATATATAGCCCAATGGCTTAAGTAGAGGAGATGGAAGGTGTGGTTTGTGTGCACATTCACCTACCTGTTGACAAAAAACATACATTTTGATAAATAAGAGGGAAAAAAAAATTAAAACTGCATATAAAAAAAAAAAATTAAAAATCTTAAACAAATTTCTGTCAGAGGTATCATTATCATAGCTCTCACTGCAGAAATATTGTCTCAAACAATTTAGTAAAAATGTGTCACAGTTAACTTGGAACCCAGTTGCCCACACATGATACCAGTTACAAAGCTGTTGGTGCCTACCCAGCTGCCACCCCAGAAGGGCTTTCTTACTTTCTTTGTCACATCTGACAGCCCCCTGTATCAACACCATAACAAATTTAAAAGAAAAAAACATCAGATAGTGCAGCATTCAATAATTATGAGTGAAAAACTACTCTTAGACTTATTATCAACTTACTTAGCCTCTACAACCAGATTTCATAAATTATATACTAGTCAGTAGCTCAGATAAAATATTCCATCCAACATCTTACAATTTGTAATAGAAACAAGCATAAAATAATGATATAGGAAACAGCAAAATAGAAATTCTACACATCTAAATGCAATCTCTAGCAATTCAGGCCTTTTCTCATGCTAATAATAGAACTGCTTAGATTTAACAGCAGAAGACAATTACATGTCACGGAGTGGCCTAATATAAAATGAGAAACTTGTAATATCTGCAAGAAAAATGGCATTATTAGCATTCACAGCACAACCAATAATGTACTATATTTCCATTACTTAAGAGTAGCATTTTTTTTATCTATTCAGAGCAATTCTGGACATGAAGGTCTAATTCCTGGGCACAATCTTATTAAAGCATCCAAGATCAACAGGACTACTGCTGCCTTTCCTGTGCTGACAGGACTTGTGGGCACAGACTGTGAGGACACATTCATGTTTAATTATAATGAACATGTCACATAAAGAACATGAAGGGTGTTAAATCATCGTACAAAGATTTTAAAATGGAAGCTGGTAAGGTTTTAATAACACCATGTTTGTGAATTATGCTTCCAATAACACCTAAATGTATTATGGAGCTTTAGCTGGTATAAAGCCATTTCTTATGGTTTAATGTATTTGAAAAGAGAATGGCTGTACTTTGTGGTAACAGAAATACCGATTATGAATCAAACTCTTAGTTTAATTCACTTCATGATAGCTGCAGTTAAGGCAGATGTTTAAATGTTTTCTCTTCCATTTGTGAAGAGAGACAATATTCATTCCCCATGTTTGTGGGAGTACAGTAATGGAAGCCTCTTTTGCCATGAGGATAGGACCCAGCCCTCGCTGCACAGGCGAGTGTCCTCATGGAGCCTGTCCTGGGAGCACCCAGGTCGGAGGGGAAGGGGAACTCTGGGTGCCCCCCAGAGCCACCATGGCAGAGCAGACGTTTTCCTGGCGGAGCAGAGGCTATGGAGATCCACGCAGGGCAGAGGGGAAGCTTGAGCTCTCGGTGGTGTGAGCTGAGGATGGCACAGGTGCTTGCTCTGTCATGAGCCACCTGAACTGTCCCTGCAACCACCCAGCCCACTGAGCCTGCATCGCCTCAGCAGCTGAACCAACAGCAGCACCAGACATTCTGAGGAGGGCCTGGGGAAGCCTCATGTAAAAAGCTGCTTGGGCTTCAGTCTTCATCATTTAACTGACTAATGAAGAGAGGAGGAGCATCTCTCTTCTTCCAGTACAATCACCACAATAAAAAGCTGTGGGGTTTTTTTATAAATCCCATGGTGATGTACTGAGTTCTAGCTCTAGACAGTACCTCTGCAAGAAAAATTAACATGTTATGGAGAGTGCAGAAGAAGGGATATTTATTATATTACAAGATTTTTAGCTCAGCTATATGGAAGTACTTTCCATTAAGTACTCATTTCCCATTAAGGCCTCAGCATAGTCCTGACTACGATGCCCTGACAGTGCAGATTTGTCCTGATCACTTCTTTTAGGATTTAAATAGCAGCCTTCAAACTCAGCACCCATCCCTGTATCTACTTTAGCTGGAAGTGAGAACATCCAAAATTTACACAGATGGACACCTTTTGGCCTCAGAACAGCTGCCAGCCCTTCAAAAGCCATGGTTATTCTGCTCCCACCATTCCATCACTGAGAAGGCATCCACAATATTTCATGGAGATTTAATACTAAATGAAATATTCATTAACCTTTTCATCTTTAAGTTCTGTTTAGCATTTTATCTCAAATTGGCACCAACCCTCCCCCCCCCCATTACAACTGGAAAGATTTCAGTCCCTAAATCGATGAAAGTTGCAGTTGAGTTGCTTCACAAGATCACAAAAGTTTATTTGCATTGTACATAATCACCAGTCTTACACTCTAAATTATCTTGCAATTACATGGGTACAGGAACTCTTTAAAAGGTATTAAAGGATTTGCACCTGCATGATCTCATCACTCTTACATAATCAGTCAATAAATCAATGTACTGTGTATGACTGGACTTACCTGGCATATTCTTTGTAGCTGTCTACCCCAACAGTAAAATTCACTTTAACATCCTGGGCATTTCAGATCCCACACTTAAACTTCCAATGCAACACAAAGCCCTCATCATACAGCAGCATCCCATCTTTAAAAACCCACAAGAGTGCTAACTGAAACCAGCCCCCTGGCCAAGCACAGGGTTTGGGATTTGCCTTCCATAGGCTCCAGCTCCACTTCCAGGTACTTTCATCCACTCCCTGCCAAACTTCTTTGAAGAAACGATGTGCTGATGCATCAAGAACCTCTCTGAATAATAGTCACACTTCTGTTTTACACTTTTGCTTCCTCCAAGACTCTACCTTCCCAAGCCAGAAAAATAAACAAACAAACAAACCAACCAAAAAAACCCACTTATAAATACATCTTGAAATCTTATCAAACTCTGTTTTTTGTTATGTTAACCACTGGCTAGTCAACATCCTTTCCTGGCTTTAAGGAGAGCAGCTGCCAAGAAATTGTCTGCAACTTGCTTACACTGCAAAGGCTTTTTTAGAGACATTCCTCTGCAAGAGACAAGTTCCAGCTGGATGTTATTTCATGTTATTCCCATATGTAAAACAGTTTAAAATATACAAGTTACTTTAGCTTTAAGCAAAGTGCTAAAATACAAAGACCAAAGTTTCTCCTTTATTAAGATAACAGTATATTAGTTCTGTTCATCTCTGCTTTTGCTGAAACAAGTGAAGTTACAGCTCACTTCATATGTCCTTAGCCATTATTCTCTATTGCACGCTCAAGTTCCACCTTATAAGTCAGACATTTTTTCCAGGAGAAACTCCCATCTGAATGGGAGCCTCATGTTTAAACAAGAGGGGGTCCCACCAGCACCCATCTCCTCTCACCCCCTTCTTGCTTATGAGGTAATGAATCTTCACAGTTCTTGTAGTTCCATAATTATGGATATAAGACATAGGACTTCCTCTTATGTTTAAGCAGTGCCAGCTTGTCTCAAAAGGTGAAAAAAAAAAATCTTATTGTATGCAACAGACTAATAAAAATGCTATGTATCAGCATAACAGGCAATGTGCAACTCTGACAGTTCTGCTTGTGGAAGAAGTTATGTAAAGCCTCCTGGTGTCAGGCAGCAAGAACAGCTCTTCTCTTACAGGAGAATCAAACATCACAGATATTTAGCTTGGATATTTAGCTGCTTTCCCTTGTGTCAGCAGCTCCTGTGAACAATCCATCCAAGCAAAGGGGACACACTTTCCATCTCTCAACAGTGGTATACTTGAAGAAAGGCACACAGTTTTCAGTCTATATGTACAGAGAATAAAATACAATTAGTAGGCAGGAGAGAACTGTAGAAACGTCCCTCAGGCACATCCTTGTTCAGTAATTTTGTTTGATAGAGTTGCATTTGTGACTCTATGCTATGTACTCAATGCTATGGGCTCAGAAAGGGTCTGCAGAAGCATTCCAAATTGCAGAAGTGGGAGATGGGCATAGTTCTACACATCCAGAGTCAGCTGAATGAAGCAAACATCTAAAAAATTTCCTTTGATTTTGTCTGTTATCAAATATACACAACAACAAGATGGCTGCATCTCAGCAGCCTGTACTGACGCCTCACAGAAACCAGAAGAGCATTCTCAGTTGCATTTCCAGTTCTCCTTCTCATCAGCATCTGAATGGGGGTGTAGTGAATCCTTTAGGGAAAAAGAAGGAAAAAAATTACAATTAATGTATTTTGGGCCCACTTCTCCTTCATTCCTTACTGCAAGAGGAGGAGCAAAGAATCCCAACCCATCCTTTCATCCAGAAGACCAGGTAGTGTTACAAAACCCCAACACTACAGCAGATATTTTGTCACAGAGAACTGCCTTGCCACAAGCCCTTTCTGCAGTTTCATCTCTCCTGCCACTGCAAGTGTTCATCTTGCTTAGGAAGAAAAAGAAACATCTTGGTGCCAATGTGTCTATCCTGGTTGCACAAGGCAGGCTTTGCTAGCGTGAGATTTCTCTTTACCTGGGTTAGAAGCTGATGCCGTCTCAGCTGTCTGTAGAACTGCAGCACAGCAGGATCAGCTCTCACTGCTTTTGGGTCAAAATCCAGAACACGGAGACCTGCGAGGCTTCGGGCTCGGGAGAGGGCTACGTAAGCCTGCCCACTTTCAAAGACACGAGACAGGGAGATTTCCACACAATCTAAAGACATGCCCTATCAAAGATACAGAGAACTTTGTTACAGAGCAAACAAACAAGAACATTGTGCTATACCAACACTAACCTGTCCTGTGAGACTGTCCAAGGTACCATCCTTGGTATAAGGTCTTGATTTAAAAAAAAAGGAAGTCTTGTTTGACTCTGTAACTGATTTAAATATGGGCATCAGTAGAAAGGAAATTCCTAGCAAAGAGTAGGATCCCCTAACTCCAAGGAGCCTCTTGTTGCACGAAACTCCATAAATCCCATCTAATCAACACAGGAGGGAAAGAAATCCTGCTGGTTTCACTCCTAATAGTTAACTGGAGCAGGCACCATTCTCAAGCAGTCCTCAGGCAGACCTGAGAGAGAGTTTGGGTAAGGCCTGGCCAGTCCTGTCTCATGGGTTGTCCCAGGTGCAGCAGAATTTACAGCATGGCCTGGTTTAAACTGTGACATGGGAACAAACTCACAGGTCTCCCAGACCAGTACTTATCAACCATGAAGTCTTCTGGAAAGGAAGGAACTTAGAAAATACTACAGTGTTACATTGAAAGTTATATTGAAAAAATCCCCACCAGACACCACCAAAGGGCAAGCCCAGCCCAAAGAGCACAGCTGTGACTCCAGCAGCTTCCTCAGCTGCACTGCAGAGCTCAGGGTCCCTAATGCTGATGACTCTCAGGGGAGCACTACATTGGCCCACAGCGGTAAATAATGCTGCTTTATAGTCCAACGCCAACTCTGCAGAGGGCAGTGCCCTTATGGAAACCCTGGCAGAACTCACTGCCCATCTGTGACCCTACAGGCAAGCATCACAAGCAGAAGAAATGTTCTCTCTCTGCAGCTAGACACATATTCTAGAGCTCCCCCCCAACAAGGGTCTTTCAGCTTTGCCTCCTGTTTCACCAGCAATGCAAGCTCACCCAGGAAATTAGGTTTATAATGGTGTAAAAGTCTGTAGACAGCTGTATATACCCACCTGACTCTTGTGAATAGAAATGGCCCATGCCAATTTTAAAGGCAATTGCTGACGGCTTAGATGAACTCCTGATGGTCCTTTGAAGACCCATTTCTCCATTTTTATGATCTGCGTGACCCCACAGAGAAACCTCACCTTAGGCAGCCCTGTAGGAATGGGAGCAGGAAAGAAACAGGAATGTATTCCTGACACTCAATAGCCAGGAAGTCAGCAGCTTAAGAACACCTTTTTTCTGCCTAAACCAAACCTAAATCCACAGACAGTAAATAGCATGTCCTGAAATTATGTTTGACACCTACTTAAGCTGGAGAACTAAAGTCAGGTATTGCATCAGTTTAGATGTAGAGAAAAATACATTTTGCAGGTAGCAGAACGTTATACTTTGAGAAAAACAAACAAAAATCCATCAAAACTTGCTTCGACAGAACAAACAGGAAATTCAAATGTGCATGCACATTTACATACAGAAGAGAGAACACAAGAGGCCTACAGAGAGCTACAGCTGATGCAGTGCATGACATCACAGCTTGTGAGAGCCCCAAGCTTGCAGAGATCTCTCTGCTTTCCCTCACATTATTGCCAAGCTGTAAACAAAATTATGAAGTCATCAGCCACCAATGGCAAACTGTTTTGTTATTTTCCCACTTCCTTCAACAAAAGATCAAAAGCCTGACTTACCCTTCTGTTCACTTTCAAACCCTACAACAACACCTCGTGCCCCATTCACCAGCCCTTGAGACACATCCAGATTCTTTGCTAACATCACCTACAGAGAAAAAGAAAATATCTTTAATGCATTAGTTCTACAGCCTGTTCAGCCACCTGCAGCTAAACTTCTTGCCAGGAAGCATAAGCACATCAGGCTGATTTGGCCAAATCATCCTATCCTGCCTATTGCAGCACCATCTCCAATTTGATTGAAATTATTTCACAGCCTTTCCTTCCTAAGGTTCCTCACTACATCATTTTACAGCACCGAACACTTTATTTGAGCTATTTCTGTCCACAGCTGTGAGCTCAGATCCAGGGAGCACTTTCCCCTTCCCCAGGCACCAACCAGCCTATGCATATACAGATTCTGGGAACAACTAAGGAACAAGTTTCCAAAGCAAATAGTGCTGCTACTAAATACAGTCCTACATCCTTTCCACTCTGACAGCCCTAGCTCAGAGTGAGGCGCCCAGTCCAGCAAACACGGCAAGCTGTGCCATACTTTTACAGGTGGGGAAGGCTGCTGTACCTGGAGCTGAGACTGCAGACAAAGACTGCTTGTGTTTTCTGCTATTGTAAGGCTCCTAAATTTGATTGGAGGTGTCTGTCAAAGTCACAGCAATCACCACTGTCCCCAAGACATGGACCTGTACTCAGCCTCTGTCTGGATATGATTCTAAGCAGAAAAGATGCGAAGACTGGGATAGAGTCTTCTGTTGGCCTGGCATAGCCATTCTAGACTGAATTTGCATTCTATATATTAATCTACTCTATACATTTCCCTCATATCCCTTTACTTTTCTTATGCCATTTGATCCAGTCTGTCACACATATATGTACACACACTTACCTGAGCTCCGAGCTTTAGCTCAACTCTACCACCCACAGGACACTGAGCATCAATTAACTTCACTAGCATTGAGTCACTGTCCAAAGCCTCAAATACGTGCACTTTTCCTGGTAAGGAAAAAGATAGAAATTGCAACCGTTGAACATATTCTATACAGCATTTCAGGAGGTCCAGCATTTATTTCTAACAGCCTAATTCCTCTTTTAATATCCATTCTGCTCTTCTGCTAGGACATCCTCACACAAACCTTGTCACATCTAACTGCTGAGCACTCACTGTTGCCTCTCTTCCCTATATAACTTCCAGAGCATGAGAAGGTTCCAGACAGAAATCTGACAGGCTCTGACAGGAATCAAAGATCAGCAGTAAATAAGAACTGAGCAGACAGCATTTTGAGCAGTTTCACATGCTACCAACACCAGATCTCCAAGGCAGACTAAGGAAGAATCCAAGGGCCAGAAAGGGAGGCAAAAAATGAAATAGCTCTTAATTCAGGTCATGGCTGGATAGAGCATGGCCTCTCTAAGATGCTATAGAAAGAAAAAGCAGGAGTGTGGAGGCAATAAATTACCGACCCTACCTCACAGCAAGCAACGAGCTTGCTGTGTATTACAAACCAAGTAGTGGCATTGTGGATTTTTAAACAAAATCTGTTTTTCCCCAGACAGCTCAATTCCAACACACAGAGCTTGGACTGGTGTTCCTGTGCATGACAGAACACGAGTTCCACCTGACACCCCAGCATCCCCATTGCATCCACACAGAGCTCAGCCCCAAAGCCAGCAGTTCCCTCCACAGAATTCACCTGGTAGCTGTTGCAAGCATCTCTCATTGGTTATTTCTACATCATCTTTATGGGTGCAGAGCCTTGTAGCCAGGATCCCATCACGCTCAGACCTGTGAGCAGCCGTCTGCATCAGCTGTCTGGTGACCTCCTCTGTGCACCTGGCAGGCAAGAAAAGGGAATTATTCCTTAAAATGATCAGGAACAGATTTGAGCAGCAGTAACCTCCACATAGCTGGATCAGTCTGTGCAAGCTGCAGGCATCCAGAGAGGACAGAGAAAGATAACTGCATAAAGTCAGAGAGCCAGTGTGTGTCCCAGCCCTGCCCTGGCCACTGCCACCTCAGGATCCTTTGAATTAATTCTCAGAAATTGCAGAGGGACCCTAGGAAGTGTCCTTCCTTACCAGAGCAGCACGTATGAAACCTATCTACATTAACTAAAACATTTATACCTTTTGCCCACAGCTACACATTCCTGATAGAGCACAGAAAAGTGACAAACTGCTCTTTCCTCTGCTCCATCAGTGGGGAACAGGGATTGCAAAGAGAGATGAGTTTCTCCTCACCTGCCTAAACGGATTGCACTCAGAAGCGAGACAAAGGTCTTGTCAGTCTGTCTCCGCACTTCAGTCAGCTCCATGTTTATGTGGATGCATTTCCTCCAGCTTTTTGCCTGGAAAAATCATTCACTTGTTAAGAAAGAGCCAGACATGAAGTATGAGGATGAGCTGAGGAACAGTTGTGTACCTGGAAGCAGAACTTGGTTTCTTCATTAGCCTTGCAGACTGGGGGTAGCTGTAAGAAATCCCCACAGATAATTAGCTGGATTCCTCCAAAAGGCTCATCCCGTTTTCTGACTGCCCTGAAAGGAATGGAAGAGAGGTTTTGAATGTCCTCCAGAACCTGGACATAGTCAGGTCCCAGAAGTTACTTCTTAATCTGTCAGTATATTCAACTATAGACCACCTGCAGTGAAAGATGTTTATCCCCAGCTTCGTCAGAAGAGCTCAAATAATTAAGCAATGCTAGTGCAAGACACTAAATTTCCTTTGCTTACCTACCCCAGAAATCATTACCAGTCTTGGTTCTTTAATGGCTGTTATACTACAGCTGTTATACTACTCTCTGCAGGAGAGACCTTCTGGGCACAGCTGTATATTCTGGACTCAGCTCAGGAGATGGAGAGAACAACTCAAATAGCCACAGATGTGAGTGAGGAGTGGACATGATCAAAACCTAGCTCATGGGAAAGATTGGCCCAGCTGCTATGATTTCATGCTTCCTCACAGTCCTGTACCAGCAGCTGCCTTGTATCCATTCACAAAACTAAAGAAAAGAAGCAGCCTGGAAGTTTCAGGAAATTAATTTCTGCTAGTTGTTTATCCTGACAATTGTTCACCTTGCCACTGCCTCCAGCTTGTCAAAGAACTTGCCATCCACCATCGAGATCTCATCAATAATTAAGTGCTGACAGGCCAGCCAGTGCTGGCGCACCCCCGGCCTCTCCGCCAGCTGAATGCACTGTTCCAGCGGTGCCTTCCCAGAGCCGATCCCTGTCAGAGCAGAAAAAAGCAATGCTTTAAGATGCTCCCGGTTCTTTAGTAAGGGAGGGAGAGCTCCCAGCCCCTCGCTGTCGGGCAGGCCATCACCTGCAAAGGCGTGGAGAGTAGTGCCACCGATGTGACAAGCCGCCACTCCCGTGCTGGCTGTAGCATAGGTGATGTTCGGAGGGAGGGAGCCCACGATCTTCTTCAGCAGGAACGACTTCCCAGTCCCTTCGAGGACGAAGCAATAGGTCAATGGCCAGAACTTTCCCCAGGGAGCCGAGGAGAGTCGCCGGGGCCCCTCACCTGCACAGCCGGTGAAGAAGATGCTCTTCCCGCTCCGCACGGCGCCCAACACCGCCTCCTGCTCCGCCGAGAGCCTCGCCGGGGGCCGCCTCTCCGCGCGGGGCGCCTGCGGGACGGGCGGGGCAGCGCTGTGAGGGCAGGGCCGCCACCCGGGGCCGCCCCCTCGCTCCGGGACTTACCTCGGCCGGGCTCTCGCCCCGCTCTCGGCCGGCGCGGCGGCGGCCGGGGCTGCACAGCAGGTCCCGCTCCTGCACCGGGCTGATGACGGAGAAGGACGGCGGCGGCCGCTCCAGCAGGCGGGGGCGGCGCGGCGCCTCCCGCTGCCCGGCGGCCACCTTGAGCCGCAGCAGGCGGAGGAAGCGGCGCAGCGCGTCCGGGGGGCAGTCGGACAGCAGCACCTGCGCGCCGTCCGGCCCCACCCGCACCGCCGCCCGCCCCTCGCCCGCGAACCGCGTGAAGAGCCTGACAGCGTCACCGACCAGCGCGAAGCTCAGCACCACCGCCGCCGCGCCGCTGCCGCCAGCCACCCGCAGCACGGGCTGCCGCAGCTCGTCGCGGCCCAGCAGCACGGTGGCGGCCCGCAGGACGCGGCGCTGCGGGGCGCGGCCCCCCGGCAGCGGCTGCTCCACGGCCGCCGTGCAGCGCAGCTCCGCCGCCTCCATCGCCGCAACGGCCGTTCAAACCAGCCGCGTGCGCCGCCGCCAATCAGCGCCGGGGGATTTAACTCGGCGGCCAATGGGAGGGGAGGGAGGGGCGCGAGGCGGGGCTCCGGGCGGGCCAATCAGCGCGGGCGTTGCCAGGGACGCGGGGAGCCGGCGCGGCCATGGCCGCCCGCCGGCCGGAGCGGGAGCCGCCGGACGCCGTGCAGCGGAACCGCCTCCTCAGCGAGCGCGCCGACAAGGAGCGCCACTGGCAGCGGCTCTTCACGCAGTACACCGTGAACCCCAACCGGCCCGGTGAGGCCTCGCGGCCACAGGGAACTGCTGTAAAGCTCCGAGGGCAAAACAAACCGTGAGGGGAGCCGGGGGGAGGGCGAAGGCAGGCCCGCAGGGACAAGCAGCTGCACCCAAGCATGGCAGCAGTGGCCAGTGAGAGGGGGGAAAGCTGGGAAGGGCAACTGGTGGTCCTTCCTTTTGCCTGAGGAACCAGTGTGCACACTCAGAACGGAGACATGACCCATTTGCCCAGATGGTGCCCTTAGTAACCGTGTACAAGTGAGGAAGCTATTTAGGATGTGGAACCTACAAATTCTGTGTACAGAGCCAAGATGCGGTAGAGGGCTCCAAAACTACACCATATTCCTTCAGCTCCTGTTCTGCTTTCTACCTGCCAAGTCACAGTCCATGCTAGCACAGGCAGGTGATGTGAGCAGATCCTTTCAGGTCTAGGTTTTGCAATAAAACAACAAAGGAAAATAATTTCCTGAGACTTGGCACTCTGCAGGCCACCCCTTGGGTGGGGTGGGACTCTGATGTGGTGAGCACAGGCAGCATCCTGTAGAAGGGCCTGTAGCATACTTAACACCCTTCCCTTCCCAGGAAGTTGCCATTAATCAGTATTTCCAACTCATTTTCTTCTATTCACATGCAGTTCAATAATACATATTCTATACCTGGCTGTGATGCCAAATTCACATTACAGTAGTTCACCTGCCTCATTTCTTTCCAGTGCACATGGTTGCTGGGAAGCCAATGTCTTGGCATGACAATGTACAGGAGCCCATAGATGGTAAGAAGTCTCTGAAAAGCTTGTGATAATTACATAAGAAAATTATTAACACATAAAATTTAATAATCGTAATCAGTCTAAAATATCATGTATGTGGAAACACCTCTGTGACCATGTAAGTAAGTTAAACTCATTTATAATTTTTGTTTGGAAAGCAGGTTTTTTTCCCCACTTTAAGGCCCTTTCCCCTTACTTCCCATTTTCAGCACAAGTTTGCATCCATACAATTATGCTTTTATTTTTGTTTTTAATTAAAATATATATAAACTATAAAATATATAAAATTCCTTATATTCATACGATAAAATTTAGGTTCAGAATCTAAATCTCCCAGGGGAAAACAAAAATACCTAGAAGTATGTTCTATACATGCATGTTGCCTGCCATTGCAGATTCTACCTAACAACCACATAGGTTAAACTGCTGAAATGGCTGCCCAGTCTTACTTTAGAGCACTGGCAACAAGAACCCTTATAACAGCTGCTCCTTTATTTCTAACATGCTAATTTTGTCTAAAAACCTTAATGGGTCAGGTAAGGTTGGCCTGCTCTATTCAAGGACTGGGGAGGGTAGAAAACCAAACCAAGGAAAGGCTGCAGGTCTCAGGAAACTGCAAAAGTAGAGAGCTGTCATGGAGCACTGGTTTGAACTAGATGTGGTGTGGAAAAGTAAGATGCTGCCGTACAGTAGACAGGGATAACAGAATTAACAGGACAGCATTGTCAGGCAAATCCTGAAACTTCCTCAGGGAACAGTCGAGTAGAAACATCACCCTACATTCTCTGATAGTATCATTCACAGAAGCACAGAGGCTGCCTCTACCCTTGGCTTTCTTGTTATTGCTTGGACAGTGTTAAGATGTCCCATTCTAACACATGTCCACAAGTGACTGAATTTTAAACACACTTTCATTTGTATTTGTGTCTCCCAAAACAACAGATGAATTCCTGAATCTTATTCACCAAGCAGCACTGGTGCCAAGAAAGAAATACCCAAAGCCGCAAACCGAAAGCCAAGAAATTGGCTGGCACACAAGACCTTTGGTGAGTAGGATGCTTCAAGACTCAGCTCTTTATAGGATTCAGAGATGTTTAGCTCATCACACTGAAAAATAGTCATGCAGGAAAACAATTTGTGACAAACAAGGAAAACAAGAATTACTAGGAATGAGCAGAGCCGTTCACAGATAACCAGTTTTTAAAATTTACACCTAAGAGGACTCTTCACACTGGCACAGACTTGTGAACAGAGAAGCAGTACACTTCCCCTGAGAAACCTGAATGTAAAACATCTACAGTGACAGTGACAGCACACTGCCAAATGCCACAGGTATAGTCGGGGCTGTTTATTAAAGCATTCAGCCATGAGAAATGGTGTAGTGAGCAATGTGAAGTGACATACAGGAGCACTGTGAAAAGAAATGTGCTGCTGCACAGCATCTTTCAAACAAACTGCAAGCAGAACCATGAAATTAATAATCATCTAAGTATACCCAAAGCAGATACCCCAGTGAGGATTCATCTGGGGAAGTGTGAATAAACAAGAGGAAAAGAAATACGATTAACAAGCTGAGACATCAATCATATCTGACAAACAGCTGTGATGATGACTGACTTTGTAAATTAGCATTTCGAGACAGGCAAATTTTGGCCTGTTATAAAGAAAACTAAGATAAATAAGAAAATAAGACAGTCCTCATCAACTTTTCACATTACACATCAAGTAAACTAGTTACTCATGACAAGGGTGGAGACAGACATCCCAGCTGGGCTTTATAGTATTAAGGTACTGGTGGTAGGATTAGTCTGGCAGGGAAGAGGCAACTAAAACTGTGTGTAGGGAAGCAAGGTCAATTTTGAGAGTCAGGACTCAGGATGTTGTTTAATTCGTTACATTTTCATTTTCAGCAGGTTTGACTGTGACAAAGCAGTGAACAGTACAGTGGTACCCTGCTCTTCTGTCATTTGGACATTTCTCAGCAGCAGAACACCATGCATCACTCTCCCCAGGAGAGACTACTACTGCTACTAATTTTAGTAAAAGCACATGACTGTTTGTCATTTTTGCTTCCCAGGTTCCTCTGGACCGTAATGATTGCAGATTGTACTTCCCACACCGGATCACTGAGATTACCATCAATGGCTACCCTGCAGCACGGGGAGAGAAGTCTAAGGAGGGGCAAAGCCACAGATAGAATGTTAATGACATCTAATGTGTTGGGCCCTGCTCGTTATCTAGCGAGTCTGGCAGATTCCGACTGAGAGACAATAGAAAAGAAAACCTCATTCTGTCCAGATTTGCAACCTGACAACAGTGACACAAATAAACCCATCTGTAAGGCTCTGTATTTGTCTCACTGGTATTTCTATACCCATCTACACAAACAGTCTAAAAAAACACTCTAACATCTTGAAAAGCTTTGGACTTCTTATTTTGACATCAGCAACATGACCCAGAATTCTAGGTCACCAACTTCATCTTAACAGTAGTGGTGGAAAAAGCTGTCAGAGTGAAGGGACCAAGGAGGAGGCTTCAGCCACCATTCACAGCACAGCTAAACATGAGTCACATATAGTTCCGTGCAAACCATTTAATGCGTTCACACACCAAAGGTTTCAGTAGAAAACAATCCTTCAACAACAGACAGTAAGAGGAAATTACTGATAAGGCACTGGTTTCCACTGACTTTTTTTCCTTGCCACTGCAAAGCATCCAGCTTGCTCCACAGGTAGCTGCTTGATGACAGCAGAAACACATCTTGCAACACAAAGAAACACAAGAACCCCACTGGGGGGCACAGTCCTCTTAGCGGGCTCGGTTCTTCATTTTCTGCCTTGCTCTCTTTCCAGGTCTCTTCTGCAAAAAAAGAAAAAAAAAAAAAGATTCAGATCTTTATTTTCATGTTCTCCTTTGTTCTAGCTCTATAGCTTGGGGAGGATACCAAGGAGAGGGTATTTGTCAGAATGTCTGGAGAGGGAGGTTTTGGCACACAGGTACCACACAGCACTTTTTAACTCCCCTGCTTATTTCCCTGCTGATACCAAACCACTGTTCCCAACTCTGTTAGTAACTGAATTATGCTTAGCTCCTAAAGACAGGCATCACTGCCAGATGATGCACCCATCATGCACTCATCTCTCCCTGCCAGACATGGCCTGGCTTCCTAGACAATCAGGATTATTTTCATGCAACATTTTACTTACATTAAGGGCTTTTTTCCCTCCTTTTCCTCCTCTTCCTCCTTTTCCTGGGCCTTTGTTGTGAGCCACTTTTGACTGGAAGCTGGATACATCATTAAAACTCTCCTTCGTGTTCCACTTTGAGCCCTTCTTCTTCCCACCAAAACCAAACTTCTGATTTTTATATCGTCTTTTGGCATTTGGTCTGAAAAACAACCAACCAGTATCACTGCCTACATTCCTTGTTTCAGGAAGCTCTCAAGATACACATATATACTCATGGCCTCCCATCAACCATCATAAACCTTTTCCCTCATAACAAAGATGATGCAGAAATTAGCACATTTCAGTCTCTGTTCCATTTTGGCCAGAGTTTCCTCTCTTTAGGGACAGAAAGCCACCTTGGACTTACTATAACACTAAGCAGAACAGTTTTCTTGTTCCCCAAAATTATCCCCTAAAAAGACTGAAAAAATCAGACATTCTGTGTTTAACTATCTTTCGTTTCTGGTCTCACCCCTTCTTTGTCCGTTGACTTGCATTGCCTTTTTTATTCCCCTGAGATGATGTCTGCTCTTCCTCTAGAAAGTCCAGCTTGTCAGAGAGACCTGCAAGAGTGAAGACGTCACAGCTACACCTCAGAAAATACAAATTTTCAGTCTAAGCAAGTAATAGCAACAGGTCACCTTCACTGAAGAACAGCTGCTTGGGAGACTTTTCATTGCCACTGGCACAAGACTCTGCACAGCAGCAGCTTGCCAAGCTCAAGGCCCAGAACTACATTAGTAGTGACCACACATCACACTGCCCTACCCTGCTCACACACCACTACTGCCATTACACATTTGCTATCTTGGACAAGTCGACTTTACCTTTCTGGTATTTCTTGACTGCATTCAACATATTTTTCTTCTCCTTTTGTCTCCTCTGCAGAATCTCAACTTGCACCTGAGATTAGAAGCAGAACATTAGTGTTGTTCCTTGCAGTGTCCCATACTTTTTTTTTTTTTTTAAGGTATCCTATCTTTTGTTCTTTTTTCCTTCAGAGCAACTAGACAGAAGACTAGACAGATTCTCTGTGATTTAGCCAGACTCCCGTGGTCTCACTTTTCCAGCTCCTCACTCAGGTTCCAAATTCTTATCACAGATCCTTTTGAACGTCCCTTTTGTAGCTCCTCACCTTCTTGCCATATTTTCTCATTGCACGGAGTTGTTTCGCTTTCTCAGACCTTTCCATTGCTTCCTGTTTACTCTTAAGTTTTTGTCGAATCTAATTAGGGAATAGAAAAAACAAAAATTATCAGTAACACAAAAGAAAAAAAGAGAATTTTGTGATTGCTGTACAGTCCTGAAGTCAGTATTTGTGAACTATCTATGAGTGTAAAAAAGAAAACATGTCTCAATCAGATAATGCCCAAAAGGCATAACATCCTTTCAGCTCAAGGAAAAGTTATTACAGAAATTCTTGAACTGATTTGTAGCCAAAATCTGGCTAAAAAGACCAAACTCACACAAGAGACAAGATAAAGTCTTATAATGGGCTCTAATTGAACTGACGGGTGTATAAAGAAGACTTGATAGTGTCTTTCTTGTCACTATTAAAAGTAAAGCACTGAAGAAAAGACAACATCTAGTAGAAAACATCTTTTCCATTCTCTCCTTGTTCACAAACATTTTTATAAGGATGCTGCATTACAAAGGATTACAAAGATTTCAGCACAGATCTTCTGGATTCAGTCTGTGACTCCAGTCGGAGATAAAAACTGTTCTTCAAATGGAAGTCAGCAAAAGAAGAGAACAGTAATGTGCAGGATTGACTTAAGCTTTAGCACAAGCTAATTACTATTCTTCATCTTCTCCAAAAGGTTCCATCAGAAAGCACCAGCTCATTTTTAACTTATACAATGTAGTCTTTTTTCCAAATCTAAACCAAAAAATAAAGGTCCATTTTGAGCAAAGACTACAGTCAAGAAGCAAGTGCGTGAAAGTCTAAATTCCTACATCAACCTAATTTTCTATCCAAGACAGATTCCTTCAATAACATACAGTTTAATATCATAGAAAACCAGAACACACTGACAATAAACCAAAGGTGATACTTAAATAGGGAAAAAAGGATTGCATTAAAGCCACAGTCAACTGCAAGTCTTGTGACAAAGAGCAAAAACACAGGCAACTTTACATTCACTGTTACACATAGTAAGAAAAATTCTCCCTTTTTAATATTAAACACATTCAGGACAAAGTATAAATCATGCTTTTCTACTTTATCATCCAACCTCTTACAAAAATCCCCACGTTGTACTGAAATACCTAAACAGAAAGAAATCTCCTGTCACAAAGTTTCAAATGCAATCACTGTCACAGGAATCGGAAAAGAGATGAAGGTCAGTACTCACACATCACACCTTAAATTTAATCCCTACCACAGGCTAAAACACACACATTACACAGGAAAGAAAGACATTCATTGCAAGTACCTTCTGCATCTGTTGGTCTGATTTGGCCATCTCTGCAAAGTAATCATCCGGCCTCCTCGTAGGAACTTGGAGCTTGTGCAGCCTCGGGAGGGCTTCCAGGACAGCTGCCTGTGCCTGCCGGTAGCTGGGAGAGAGCACAGCACCAGCTGTCACTGCACCAGCCCTGTCACTGCACCAGCTGTCACTGCACCAGCCCTGTCACTGCATGACACAGTGCTGACACAAACTGCTCACACAACCAGGCTGACAATGGGATCTAACAAGCATTGGTCTGGAATTATATCAATGTTCCATGCACGTCCAGTGCTATTGAAAGCAGTTTAGGTGTCAGTACAATATTAACATTTATACCTTGCACATACACATTTATTTCCAGTTACAGTTTTGTATGTTGGAATATAAAAGGCAAACCAAAACAAACCCACAAAGAAAAATCCGTATCTTGTGTTAAAGCCTTAGTCCTGCTATCAAGGAGCTTTTAAAATAAACTTTTCAGCAAAGGATGGAAGTCTGCTATGAAGAAGGAAATTATTTATTTTCAGACACAGAGCAAGCTAAATATACTAGCACTAATTTGTAGTTATTTTGGAAAACATTCAGAGCCATAAAATGTAAAATAACATGGCCCAAGAGTGCCACAGTGACAGGCAGTGTGGCAGTCTGTAGCACTCTGGTGAAACGTTACTCCAAACACGCGGCTGCATGCTGAGACACCACATGAAATCTGTTTTTGACACTTACAAACTCATCTCTCTCTGGAAATCATTCTCAGGGTCAACGGCATCAGACGTAGAAGCACTCTGGGAGACGGGGTCCGCCACCGGGCCCAGAGTCACGTCCAGCCTTTCCACCCAGGCGAGCTGCTGCCTGAATTCGGCCAGGCACTGCCTCAGGCCGTCCTGCGGAAGGAGCACAGCTCTGCACGGCACCGCACGGGCCGCTCCGCACGCCTGGCCCGGCTCGGTGTCCGGCTCACACCGCGGGCCGCTCCCCGGGGCCGCCAGGACAGCCCCAAACTCCCCCGCAGCGCCGAGCACCGCAGCCCGCCGGCCCCAGTCCCGGTCCCGGCCCCGCTCACGCACCGTGTCATTGCGCCGCTTCGGCCGCTCCTCCAGCACCACGTTGAGCCCCGGCTTCAGCGCGCCCCTGGCGAAGGCCTCCTGGAGCTGTGGGAGAGTCCGGTCAGTCCGCGCCGCCGACACCGGGCGGCCCTGCCCCGCCAGCCCCGCCACCGCGGCCGCAGGCTCACCTCCGAGTCCGAGAGCGAGGAGTCCTCCGAGCCCGAGTCCGAGCCGGACTCCGAGAGCGACCCACGCCGCAACCCCGCCGCCATCGCTGCCGCCACCGCCGCTTCCGGCCGCGTGCGCGCCGCTTCCGGGCCCGCCGGGGCCGCGGTCACCACGGCGACAGCGACAGCGACAGCGACAGCGACAGCGACAGCGACAGCGACAGCGGCAGCGGCAGCGGCAGCGGCAGCGGCAGCGGCATGGCGGGGGCGGCGGCCGTGCTGCCCGTGGCCGTGTTCGGCTGCCGGCCGCGGGTGGCCGGCGGCGTGTGCTTCCTGGAGGAGCGGGTGGTGCTGCACGCCGCGGGGGCGGGCTGCCTGCGGCTGCACCTCGAGCACAAGTGGCACAACTTCATCTCAGGTGGCACCGACCCCCGTCCCGACCCTGACCCCGGCCCCGATCCCCGCCCGCCCTGACCGCTGTGCTCCCCGCAGGCACGGAGAAGAGCCGGGGCGTGCAGGCGCTGGCCGTCAGCCCGGACCGGCGGTTCCTGGCGGTGTCGGAGGCGGCGGGCGAGCAGCCGGTGCTGGCGGTCTATGAGCTGACGGCGGAGCGGGCGCGGCGGAGGAAGGGGCTGGCCGCCGACGAGCTGCCGGCGCGGCAGGCCGTGTCCCTCGCCTTCTCCCCCGACAGCCGCTTCCTGGCGGCCGCCACGGCCCCGCCCGAGGGGCTCCTCACCTGCTGGTTCTGGGAGAAGCAGCAGCTGGCGGCGTCCGTCAGTGTCCCGGCCGCGGGCGACGGCCCCTGCCAGGTAACGGCTCCGCCTCCGCCCGCTTCCAAAACCTCCAAACCCGAGCTGTGCCAGCGTCTCCGCGGCCGGTTATTAACACTCCCGTTCACAGTTGACTGGTTCTTCACTTTTCAAAAAGGTGGATGAAAAGATTAAACTTCAGTTTAACAAGTAGCGGGTGCGAGGTTGGACATAGGTACATCCTTCAGGACATGTGCACAGTGCATTTTCCCATGGCCACGTGGCTTTTATTCAGGGCAAAAGGAGGAGAGGGCTCCACACTGTAGATTTCATACAGTTTCTCTGACCTTTTTGACATGTGCTGTTGGCCACCCTCAGCAATAGAACGCTAGGCTAAATAAAATTTTGCACTGACCCATAATGGACATTCTCATGTCTGTATCTGTTGTATTGCATAAGATTCTCTTATATCATGTGACATCTATGTTATGGGGCCAGTACAATAGGCCAGTGAGTGTGCAGCGTGTCCCTTGTGTCCCTGCTAAAGCACATAGTAAATATATTGGCTGTACTCAGTAGCTGTAATACTTCTTGGAAGTTCCCAGTGCACCTTTTCCTTCCTGCAGTCTTCTGTGTTCAGATTGGAGGAGAAGAGTGGCTAGGAGCTGGCTGATGGCACACAAACAATTTCTGCAATCAGTTTTGGGAGCCCTTTTTTAGAATCTTTCATGTGGGGAGGTCAGATACTTTCAGTGCATGGTTGGACTCCAGCTGCCATTTTTTCTGGAGTACAGCTGCAAGCAGAGGTTGGGTGACCTACTGAATAATTCCTAAAGAGAGGGGAGTGTAAAGACTCTGGCTGTCTAAAGTCTCATTAAGCATAAAAAATTACTTCAAACTACCCCTCCTATCCCTCATGTTGAGTATTGAGATGGCTATTCCATAATTTTCACAAATAAATACCTAATTATGTGAATTCATATGCATACCGTTTGTCTGAAATACAGAAATACAGAACTTACTCCTGGCCTTTTAAGACCAAATGGTCCCACTTTTCAGGAAGCTTGCTAATGGAAAAACGCTAATCAGTAGTAAAGAGGTATTTTGACCTTACTTTTGTAATTTAATTTTGATGGACACACTTTTGAAAGGGGGAAAACTGCAATATGTAGTTATGATGGTTAATTCTTAATCTCTGTGGTATTCCTGTATGTTTCTATGAACCATCTTCCCTTGTTTGTTTTCTTGTATCTGGTATAGAAAGTCTTCAGAACAGGTATAATATTTGCTTATTTGTGAACACAGATGAAAAAAATACTTCCTCTCTTTTTTGTTCCATAGGTGAGCTTTAATCCTCAAGACAATACCCAGGTTTGTATCACTGGAAATGGCTTTTTTAAACTTTTCAAGTACAGTGAAGGATATTTAAAGCAGATGAATTTACAAAAGGGAGAGCCAGAAAACTACTTGTGCCATGCCTGGCTGTCCGAGGAGGAAGTTATATGTGGCACCAACACAGGCAAACTTAGCTTGTTTGACACTGGAGAGCTGCTCTGGGAGACAAGTTTGGAGTACAGAAAACCACCTAGGGAACTAGAAGAAGATACGACAACAAAAGAATATGAGAGGTAACTCTGTTAAATATTATTAGTAATAGTTCCATGCTTTTGACTGCAGGTTAGTTACTTCCTTCTTGTCCAGTTTATGATGTTGATTGCTGCTTAGCATTTTTTGATTTGTGCTTCTTTAAGTCTTTATCCATTTCCTAATTGCATTTCTGGTGTTTCTAGTGGACTGGCCTTTGAAGGTAATAGTTTGCAGCAGCATTCTTTGCCTCAAATATCTGCAATTGCAGCATATTCCAAAGGCTTTGCATGTTCGCCTAGCCCAGGAGTTGTTCTTCTGTTTGAGAAGACCAAGGAAAAGGAGGGCTACGAGGAGAGTCAAGAAGTCTGGGTAAGGAGAAAAGAAGCTTTTCTAAGCAATTATGAAGCAGAGCCCTGTTTAGAGAACTGTGAGTTCTTCTCAGTCAGTCATTAATAATAATTTTCAGCACATTGCTAAATTGCATTAGCTAACTGTCTTGGTGATGTTGAAAGGAATTGCCAAAGGTCACACAGAAAGTCAGTGACTGATGACCTTTTGCAAAGTAGTTCTGTATATTCCCTTCACACATGTAAAATGTGCTTTGAGGCTGCTAAATTTGAGGAAACTTTTAAGAAATTTCTATTTGTAGAGACTTTTGGGACTAAGGAGTAGTTTACATCAGTTTTGAAGAACTAGGCTGCTTGGTTTTTTTCCAAGGAGAAGCTTTTCTCCCCTCAGGTATTTATTAGAGCTGTCATGAGACCTGTGCACCATTAAATAATCCTTCTAACTGTTCTATAGCAAACTGTATGCACTGACTTACTGTAATCCCTGGATAAAAACATTTAACTCTAATGAGCTGGTCAAGATTTCATGCTCTGGTTCTAAAAGGTCAGATGTTCCCTATGCATGGGACCCTGTAATAAGACGTATCTACTTGCATGATACATTACAAAGAACTGCTTTTCTGAAATCACAATTTTTAGGCAGTTCTAATTCTGACACTTGCTAGTTTTCTTGATATTTTTCTACTACCATTTTAATTCTTGTTTAGTGCAGTACTTCAGATTACTGCTGAAATGTCATCTGATACTTTATTTCAGCTGTAATGTTATAGATACTGCTAGGTTGCCCTCTTGTCCTGTATTCCCTGCCTTGCAGCAGTTACGTGCTATTAAATATCCAAGTTGTCTTGCTGATATTATTATGTGCTTATTAGAGGAGCATTACAGCAAAAGTCTGTGTGTGTGCATGCCTCCTACCAAAACGTGGACATCTGGCACAACCCACAGGATGCCTTTCTTGTGCAGCTTCCTCGGGACCTGTTCAGCACTGAGCCAGAAAAGTCAGGCAGACAGGACATTACCTGTATATGCTTCAGCCCCTCTGAGGAAACGATGGTCGTTAGCACAAATAAAAACCAGCTATACATGTTTACCATGTTCTCCACCAAACTTGTAAGGGTAAGTGCAGTTCAGTCACATTCACGTCCAGTGTTGTAATGACACAGGCTACTCAGTGTTGTTTCCTAATATGCATCTGACTTACTGCCTGCAATGATATATTTCTAATTTCTTAATGTTCTCATTCCTTCGCAGGAGAAGACATCTTATTTTGCGTATCTGAATTTCCCACTGCATTCTAATTCAATCACTGGTCTGGACATGTGTATTTGGAAACCCATTCTTGCTACATGTTCCCTGGATAGATCTGTCCGCATCTGGAATTACAAGACAAAGTAAAGAGTAGTTTGTATTTGTTACTACCTCTTGCTTTTTTGTATATTGTATTTAGCAGGCAACAGCAGCAATCTCTTATGAATGACAGCGTTGTTCTGGTAAAATTCTTGTGTGGTGTGGGATGTAAATGGTATTACTGACATGATTTGGGGAGTGTGAATATGCAGTGCCTTTAAAACTGGTGCCAAAAGAATACAAAGTCTTTTCTATTAAGCTATTTTTGGGTCAGACTTCTTGTGTTTTGGAAAAAACTCTTCATGAAAGTTTCATTCAGCTTTGTCTTAAGATACTGTTGTCCCATCTCTTGCTTCTTAGCCATAGTTCTTAAGCAAAACTACTCCAGCTCTTTAGGTTCCCTGGAGGGAAAAACAAATCTCAAAAGATGTTTGTGTAGGATTGCAATCAGTAGTTCATTTACCTTCTTCCTTATATCACAGTACACAAGGATTTGCTCTTGCACCCTCCACACCTTCTCTGTGAACCAGAATGTCAAATTTGCCTTTGTTTCCTGTAACATCTGTGTGATCATTACTTAACTGAATAACAACACACTTCCTCAAGGACAAGGCAGAGTCAGATTGTAGCTGCTGGTGTCTTTGCTGGGCCAGATAATGTCCTGTCAAGTGTGCAATGGGGAGTTTGTACTATTCCATACTGCACAATGGTTTTCTCTTTCAGCACTTTGGAGCTGTGTAAGGAATACCAGGAGGAAGCATACACAGTATCACTTCATCCCACTGGCCTTTTCTGTTTGGTTGGGTTTTCTGACAAACTACGATTTTTAAGTCTGCTGTATGAGGACATGCATGTTTTCAAGGAGTTTGCTGTGAAAAAGTGTAGAGAGGTAAGGAGTGGTGCAAAAATGAAATTGGAGAGTTATGGGGAGCAGAGTGGTGAAGAACATGACAGAAAATAGAAACTCCTCCAATACATCCTAGTAGGATATAGGGTATCCTATATCAAAGCATAGAGAAATGGATTCTGATTATTGGAGAACAGGCCCAGAGGCTGCTGTGTAACTGTGGACCTGGGAAGCAGCAGAAGGGATAATTTGCTCAGAAATACTCAAGAACTGAATTTTACAGGGGAAAGCATTGATTAAGAAAGCTATAAGTGGCTAATTATGTCATGGAGTTTTCTTTTCATGTAACAATTTTATATTCAATGATGTAATTGAAATTCAATGCATGAATGTTTTTATCTGTTCCATCTACAGTAATGAGTGGTAATGTTCTTTTTGTAGTGCTCATTCAGTAATGGAGGCCATCTTTTTGCTGCAGTTAATGGAAATGTGATTCAAATTTATTCCAGCATCACCTTTCAGAATGTTACTAATCTTAAAGGACATACTGGGAAGGTGAGTAAATAAATCTTATACAAAACAACTTATTAATGTGTTAACTAGTTGATAAGATGCATTTTGAAGAGGTAAAGTATGATTTTGGATCTAGAAATGGCCCCATTCTAGATGTAATAGAAAGAGAAATAGAAAACTATTTCTAGGCAAAGTGTTCATGCACTCAATACATCTGAAAAGTCTGTCCTTAAACTGGAGGTGAATGATTGGCAGCTGGCTGAACAAAATAAAATATCCCAGTAATAAATTATAAAAATAAAATCTACTACTCAGCATTGAAATGAACTTTTTCCTGCCAGTGTGTTCATAAAGTAGTTCTTACTGGTTTTGGGGTCTTTTTAATGCTAAAATAGAATTGGTTGAGGAACATCTAGAGGTTTTTCAGTAAGACTTTGAAGTGTGATCCTGAAGTTGTCACGGATTTGCCAGTACAATGACTCCATGCTGTATGTCTATAACCTACACATGAAGCTCCTTGGTGTGTTTTGCTTTTGCCAGGTACATGCAATTAAATGGAGTGCAGATGACACTAAATTTGTCTCCTGTGACACACATGGTGCTGTGTATGAGTGGAACTTGTTGATGGGTAAAAAGGAGTCAGAGTGTGTGCTCAAGACCTGCATCTACAGCAGCATTTCCCTGACTTACGATGCCAAAATTATCTTTGCTGTTGGATCTGACCAAACTCTCAAGGAAATTTCAGAGTCTTCGGTGAGCTAACAAGCACTCTGGGATTTTGCTAAGTTCTCTGGGGAGGGTACTGGTGCTTTGGTTTCCTTAGCATCCATTTGGTAAATAGGAATCAGTCTGGTTTTGAGAGCTGTGATATTTACTGACCCTTTTGTGTTCTTATGTCCTTTACAATGAAACCTGAGATTTTGTTGTAGTTTTATATTTTTGTAATTTTGCTTGGATTTACCTGGAAATCTTCTCATCCAGCTAACAAACCACACTAACTAGGCAATATTGTATCAACTGTTCTGCTGAAATACAAGTATATCACATCTACTACTGTATCTACATGCATTTTTTTCCAGAAAGGTAAAAAATTGTGTGTGATAACCATTACATCTTTCAGATCCCATATCAGCTTGGCTTGAAATTTTAATACTGCACACCTATAATAAATACATTTTATATCTAAATATTTCTTTTAAATCTAAATTTTTTTTTAATGTATAAAGGTTTATACTAATTACTGTTTGGGCTATACTTCTACAGGCATATAGATTCTTTTAACTGCATTGTTTGCTGCAGGCAGAGGTATAACAATTGTTCATGCAATACATAATCAAATACTTAATGTAATGTGAGGGTGTGTGGTGGTTTGTGTTGTTGGATTATTTTTTAGATCCAGCACGAAGTGCCTGCTTATGACGTTGTTTATACGACCGTTGCTGTCTCTCGCTCTGGGCGCATGATATTTGTTGGTACATCCCTGGGGACAATTCGAGCTCTGAAGTACCCATTAACTCTGAAGAAGGATTTCAATGAGTACCAGGCCCATGCAGGTGCTGTTACAAAGGTAGCACAGAGTTCTTTTTTTTCCCTGTGGTACCAGCTGCACACAGCTCCTTACAGCTGATTCTCCTTCCCAATTCATAGCATAATATGTTAAAATTAAGGCTGAGTCTGCACATGGAGAATGAATATTGAAGCATTCATAGAGTCATGTCTCTAGATATGTCAGGCAATGTTGACTAAAAAGCAATTGTTACTAGATAGTTCTTGGTGACCTTAGTTGTAGTTTCAAAGGAAAACATTTAGCCATCTATCACTCATGCAACTTCGCAGAGAAAAACACTAGAGACCTTTGGAATTGTCATGTAAATTGACTGTCTGTGCTACAATTGTCTAGAAGGTCTTCTCTGTTTCAGGTTTTTAAAAATCTTCCTATGGCTTTGAGACCAGAAGCAGATCCAGCGTCTACACATGTTCTTTCCCTTCCCCCGTTGTTTCAACCAGGGTGGAACAGAAGTAGGGAATATAATCAAAATGTTGGTAGTGGGGCTATGTTATTATTTCCACTGTTGACTTTCTGTGGTAGAAGTGAAGGGAGTATGTGGGTGAGGAGAAAAATCTGCTGTAAAATAAAACGGTGTCTGCATTCTTCCATGTCTCGTCTATTATTTTATTGTCTCTTCCTTCTAAGATGACAGTAACAAGTGACGACCAATTTCTTCTGACTGCCTCAGAGGATGGCTGTATATTTGTCTGGAAAGTGCATGATAAAGAAGGTGGGGTGCCGAAAGGGGAACAGGAACTTGAGTATGCTGAGGAAGTGTTGATCATGAGATCAGACATAGCAGAGAAGGTAGGAGGAGCAACTTGTGAACATAAACCATAGGATTTCTGTGAATTGCATTTGCATGATGCTTGTTACCAGCCAGTCCTGTATGGCTTGCATGGCTTTGGTCAAAGAGCTTACATCAAGCTGCTGCAGTGGCTTGTCAATATGCAAACAGCATTGTACAAACAGGGAGTGTGGAGAAATGTTTAGACTTTTCTCTAATACTTTCTCCGGTCTCTTGAAAACACTTTTAATGGAGTAGAGGCATCAGAAGATGCATTTCTGTAAACCATCTTGTAACACAGCAAAGGAGCCTTGCTTCTAGAACTTCTTGGTCTGTCTGAAGATTCTCTGTAAGGCTGTTGTTCATAAATATGTGCATGTAAATAAAACATCCTTAACATGCTGTTGCTAATGGCAAATATTCTCTCTCTTAAAACTGTTTTCTCATCCATGTCCTAACAGAGTCAGGCAATACTAGACCTGCAGATTTGTGTGAAAGATCTACAGACAGAAAGTGATCACGAGCTACGTCTCAAGGACATGTACTGTGAAGGAAAAATAAAAGCACTGGAAGAGAATTTCACTCAGGAAATAGACTCTCTTAAAACCAAACACCAGGTATGATTCATATTGCAGAACCAAACACTAAGAAGTCTTTCACTGAAGATTTGTATTCAAGTTTGCATTACATATGTAGAAATGCCATACAGCATCTGAAATCATTCCTTTCTGGTTAAGATGTTCTTGATATTTGTAAAGCATGAAACTACCTTTGAGTCAAGTATCTTATATGTACAAGGGGATGCAAGAGTTTTCCTAGGTAGCATGTAAGTAACTTCACATAAAACCAGCACAATAAATACTGCCTGAGACTGAGGATCAGTAGTAGAAATGGGACCGTGCCTTAAAGGCTCCTTTGCATATAAGGTTGCAGTTGCTGCAGGATCGAACAATTATTCTCCTTAATGCTGCTTTCTTTATGTCCTGTCTGCTTAGATTTTTAAGAACATGTGCTGAGGTTTCTTGTATGTTTTTTGAAAGTAAAAGTAAAATATATTCCCTGGGTGTCTTCTGTTTGTGTGCTTATTGATTTCTTTGTGGTCATGAAGCAGGACTTCCCTGAAAAGCAAAGGCTATGATAATTCTTCCCAGTGTCTTCTTTATCTGTGTCTGATAATGCTATTCTGTCCATCTGTCTGGAGCACACAGTGGATTTCTGACCTGTAATTTGTTATATTTCTGGACTTCTTTTAGATATAGAAGCCAAGTGCTCCTGTAGTAATTTCTCTGGCAGTAAAACACCTTGGAATAAGAGATTTTATATCACGTGATTCAATCCTGTCAACCTCATGACCTCTTCTTGAGCTTTTGTGTGAATGATGTCCTATTGTCTGGTGATTTGTTACTGCTTATTTTGCTGAGTTGTGCATAGTCCCTTCAAGAAGTATTTCTGTTTGACTCCACATAAAGGAGTTCAGTATGAAAGCTTCCAAGTTACTTATTAGTTTTAGTATTTTACAGGCTCGTAATTTCCAAGCCTTTTTTATCTTTTGGTTCTACAATTGTTCTAATAAGTTTTTTATATTTGTTTTTTGAGGAGGTTTAATTATTCATTTTAATGTTTTCTTCAAGTATTTTTCAGACTCTTTGGCTTATCTCATTGTGGGGTTTTTTTGTCTAAATAATCTGAGTTTTAACCTTTCTATTTTTCCTCTCTTTTGTAGAACCTAACCTTGTACAAGAAAGCCATTTCAATTCTTGTGGATTCCTCTACCTCTGCTTTATCTCTGCTGGGTTTTTTTCTGCGGTTCTTCAGGTCTTTTGATAGGTCGTATTTGGCTATAAAGTTATAAAAATCTCAGCTACACTGAAAATTCTTCAGACTTGTTGATTATAGGATTGCAAGCAAATGCCTTTGAAGGTGAATAAAAGTTCTCTAGGCAGGGAAGTTGTACCTCCTGTCCAAGTATAGTACATGTTAAGATTAAACTGAATGACAGCTTTAGACTTGGGGTTAATCTTTCTAGTTGTATCCATCAGACAAATTGAACATTTCTGCTTATGCGAGACCCACTCAGTTGTTATGAGAAGAAAGTGAAAATATTGTAGCTGTGGTACAATTGCTAGCTTCTCTGGGAAATTTCTCAGCTGTTTTCTTGCTCCAGTTCTTTGTGCTTTATTAGAAGATTAAGTAATTTGTAGTGGCAGTCTGACATTCCAAGCAAATGGCATTCAAAATTCACTCTTGCTTAGGTTTATGTCATATTACACAAATGTGAGCATTTAGGACCTCAACGTTGCTTCAAGTGAGACAGAAAGCAGCTTGAACTTTAATATCTGGACAATAATTTACAGAATTGCATATTCTCCTCAAGCAGGCATACATAAAGGAGTGGAGACTTTTGTAGCTCACAAACTTTTCTTTTTAGATTAGGATCAGGACCGTGTATTATATGAATTCTGTTTGCTGCTTTTCCTTAGCTTTCCTTAGCTTAACTTGTCAAAACAAACTAATTATTGGGAAAACTTGTTTTAGTGCCACATGGCATCTCAGTTTTGGTGAGAGATTTCAAACATATTTCTATTGTGTATGTATTCCTCACCAGGGGCAGAACACAAACAATTTGGACATTGCTTTGCCTAGTTTCAAATTAAAATGTATTTTTCTTAATTTTTTTCCCCAGATTTTACAGGAAGAGAAGGAAAAACAGGAGCTACAACACCAGATTCAACTGTCTGAGCTGATGGATAAACAGGCCAGGGAGGTGCAACGGCTAGGTTAGACTATAACAAGTGTTTGTAACTAGAAACTGGGGGAAATGCTTTATTAATATCAAACGATGTGACAGGGAGGGATTACTAGAGTAGAGCTATAAAGAAAAATGAATGTATGTCATGCAGGTATTTGTTGCAGACCAAATTGTTGTCTAAACTGCACCACACACGTGCCCATGATGAGAACATGCATATGGACCCTGTATCTTAGAGGTTTGCTTCTTGAGATTCCTTCATTTATTATATAGCTCACTGTGCAAGAACAGTGCAGTTATTCAGTTCAGCAAGGAGGTAATGTAAAGTGCACACAGCCTGGAAATACCTGGACTCCAGATTCGTAATCAAGATAAAAATAGTGCAAATTAGTACCAAAGAGCAAGTCCCCCCATAAAGCAGTCCATTGCCTACTCATACTTTGTAGCAGTTGAGTTTATACAGCTCTGCCATGGTTGTCATCCCAAGGAAATGCCTAAATTAGTTGTCAATTTTGTATGGCTACAGAGTCTAAGGCCCCTGTATATCTGATGAAGAAAGTGATTAAATACTTCTACTTGTAATTTATTGCAACCAGCTGACAAAAAGGCAGTAAAGAATAAGACAGTGATAGCTGCAGAAGGATAGGATTCACTCCTCTTTTCTATTAGCTTTATCCATTCCATATGTTTCCTGTTAACAGAATCTGACAGTAGTCACAAACTCACATTGGAAAATGAGAAATACCAGGAGCTGCAGGTGAAATCCCAGAAGATGGAGGAGGAATACGAGAAACAATTGAACAGTTTGGAGGAAAGCAAAACCAGGGCTGTGAAGGAGCTAGAAGAATATTATGAGAAAAAACTTAAAGCTAAATCTGTTCTGCTGCAAGAGGTAGGAAGCTTGATTTGCAGTTTGATTTGTTGACCAAGTTTATCTTCACCTGTGATAAAATGTTCCCTAGGACAGGAGAGGTTGGCATCTTCCACGCAAATCCTAATCTGCCTGTAACCATGGGAAAATATTTTGATAAGTAGAATAGTAATAAGGAAGATCCAGCTGAGTTACCAACTTTTCAGGGTTTCATACCTTGGGTAACTTGCTAAGATTAATATCCTTGGCATTCTCAGCTTCATCCCCATCTCTCCCATATCCCAGAATTCCTGTTTATTAATGTGACTTAGATGATACATTTACTGTAATTGAAGAAAGAAAGATTCAAACATATTGTTCTAGTGAAGAGATAACATTTTGAAAAAGGTAAATTACATTCCTGAGTCCTTGAGGTTCTTACCTGCCTAATCTGGAGAACAAAGATAAATATCCTGAATACTTCAAAAACTCCTGCACATTGAGGTCAAAGACTTGGCCTGACAAAAGGCAGCAAGATAACTGATACTTACATTTTAGAATCAGTAAATCCCATCACCATTACTGTTTGCAGCCCTGTGTTGCAATATCAATTTGAAAAGAATGTAGGAAGAGAGGCATACAGAGACTGAGGCAAACCTGAGTGCTTATTGGTCCTAATGCATCAGAAACAGCAATTTCAAAAGATCCTAAGTGATACTGGTTTGTTCTGCAGCCAGAACAAGTTTGCTGATGTTAGTATTTGGGCCAGATTCCTAACTTGTAGCATTGAAGTCTTAAGAATTATAAAAAAATATAAAAAAACCCCAACTTTTTATGTGTATGTTATCAGTTTCTAAAGTTACTTTAATCCACTAAGAAGTTATCTTAGATGATATTGCTGCAATCGAATATTCCACTAAATATAGATTCTCCCAGGAGAAACACAATTACAAATAACCTTTTATTTCTCTCCTTCATTGGTCTCTTACTGTTGTCTTCTCTAATGTTTGGGTTTTTTTTCCTTAACTGCAGGCAAAGGAGAATATAAAGAAGCAGATAGAAGCACATGAAGAAATAGAGAAACAAATTTACGAAGATGGAGACAAAGAAATCTCGGAACTCAAAGACAAGTATGAGAAACAGCTCTTGGAAGAAAAGGAGTCCAACATGCAACTGAAAGGAGAAATAGGAGTCATGAATAAAAGGGTATCTTTTATTCTGTGCTAGTATCAGACCTGCACAAGAAGACCTATAACTGAGGGTTGAATGTGATTAATGGCATGTCAATTTAGTCCATTAATCTAGTGTGTAAATATGTGGCATTTCATATGGGAACAGTAGCCCATTCTTAGGTTAGTTTGAGTGTTTAGAATATTTGAGCAGAAGAAGCTGTCTGCTGATTGTATTGTTGAAATGATTAGAGATAGATGGTAAAGCATGTGTGTTTTTATTAGTACACTTTCTCTTATCTACGTATTTTTAAACTATAAATAATATTGTTCATCCTATGACAGGAAACAAATGAACCTTTTAGTTTTGCTAAGATCTAATACTTTGCTTTATTAGTAAAATATTTCTACTGCTTTGCCCAATGCAATAATCCCTGTATTTTGTTTGCATCATCATTTTTATTGGCTTTTCTAGGATTTTTAGGAAAGCATAAAATCTTTTACCTCTTTTATTGCCTGAGTATTACGTCTGTCTAAGAATGTTAGAGGGACATTTTTCTCTTTTTTCTTTTCTCCAGTATCTATCTGGAGACAGAGAGATTCTCTTCATACCCTCTGCTATCATGATACTGTCTTTAGTTTCTTCGTCTTTTAGACCTCAGGAATTTCTTCATGTGTCCTTGCAGTTTGTCCAGCACCATTCATTGGTTCCAAGTTTCTTGGTTTCACAGATCTTAGTACTGAGGCAGGGATTTTGAGGGTACCCAAGAGCTATGAACTGGGCACCCTTCCAGTCTTCCATCTTTAGAGACGTATGGAAAATGTTCACCTTATAAGAATTTTGCATGGGTTGAGTGTTATTTGCGGCTGATTCTTAGGTATAATATCCATACCCTTCTTGCTTCTGGATGCAATTTCCTTGCTTCCTTGTAGTGCAGTAGGTATTCTTGTCAGAATATACAGAAAAAGCAGAAATGGATACTCAACCCCCTTTTGAGTTACTGGCATTTAACTGATGTTATGCTCCTTCTTCATATCTTAATTTGATATCCTTTATCCCACACTGTCTACAAGGTATCCTACAGAACAGCATGGCCAAGTTGTGCACAGTTTTTGGAGACTGTGAAGTTCTTGCTTGTTTGCCTTTCTAGTTGAACAGCCTACAGAAAGAGCTCAAGGACCGAAATAGGGATATTGAGGAAATGAGACTGGAACAGCAGAAGCTGCAAGAAGTCATTAAATCACTGGAGAAGGACATCTCGGCACTAAAGACAGAGATTAAAGAGAGAACGGACACTATCCTAGAGAAGGTGAGAAACTGGACAATTGGGTGAGGTCAAAATCACCTCCCTTAATTAAATAGAGATATTTATTTTAATAGTATTTGTACTGATAATATCACATGACTGGAAATTCAATTTCAGCTTAAGGAATTTGTGATCTCCAGTTTGGGATTTTGGTTTTTAGTTGGCATTCTAAGCTTTTCTTGGGGAGCTCAAGTTTAGGATGTTGACTTTCTTGTCCCCTGCTCTGGGATCTGTAGATGGCTTAGCATTATTTGCCCCCTCCCCTCCCATCTAATCTGTAGATTTGCAACTGAAGTTCAATCTGGGACTGCTGGTTTTGCCTCTTCCATATTTGTGCCTTGTCCTAGGGATCTGATTGAGAGTGCTGGGTCTGATTCAGATCTCTGTACCCATTTCTTCCAGGAAAAGCAAATATATGATGTAAAAATGAAAAATCAGGAACTGCAAAATTTCAAGTTTGTACTGAGTTACAGAATAGAGGAGTTTAAGAAGCAAATAGAATCACGTGAAAATGATATTGAAACAATGAAGAAACAGATCGATGAGGTGAGTAACACTCTGATTTGGCCTCTGCTACTAAGCCCATTGTCTGAATACAAAGATGACCCAACAAGTCCATGAAAGATGGACCCTGTTTGTTCCTTGACTTCTTTCAAGGATACACAGCGCTGATTTAATGTCTGTGCAGCTAATATTTGCATAATAATATTTGCACACAATAGCTATTTAATGTTCTATCACATGTTACCAGTGATCAACATAGTTATTTAAGTTCCTGTATTTAATTCTAGATTTTGCTTAAAAATAGAGCTTATCCTTATGTGGTTGCGCTCCATGTGCCCTGTAGCATTTGCAAGACACTGCTTTTACTGATCTGGCAGAAGAGAGTAAATTTCTTCTCTCAGAAATGTTGCAGATTTATGCAAATATAACTCTGCTTAGGGGTTAGGTGTGTGGACAAATTATACTCATCAGCTGAAATATGGGAAATTTGAATGTATTCATATATAGCTAGCAGCAAATTCATTGAGGGAACTTGTTTATGATAGAAACTTACTATGATCTCTGCACAGATGTATTCTTAGCTCAGCCAAACTAGAACTATGGTGACATAGTCTTTGAAATAAAATGCAAACTAATGAACAATTTGTATGTACTTCAGACTAGCAAGATGAAGTCCCTGTTGTCTTTTCTGGTCACCATCTTGTGCTCTACATAGGTACCCATAGTTTTCAATCCATTTGTTTCTTTTCAGTATCAGGTTCTAGTTATTGTTGCCCTTACTCTTTCCAGTATTGACTGTTCAATTCCATCTCATCCATTTTTATTCAGATGGAGCAGTAAAACTCCAGTTCAACTCAAGGAAACGAAGGGAGATCACATAATTTAAATCAATGTGACTCAACAGGGAGTTGCACACTCATTTGTGTGGTTTCTGTATATTCTGGCAGAGGGCAGTGTTGTTACAAAATTGACGTTTCACATATTGTCATTCAACCTGAAGGGGGACCTATTCCCTCCAGTCTGTATTTCCAGTCTCTGGTTTTCCTGTTATGTTGTTTTTTCACGTCTCCTTGTAACCCTGATTTCCTCCTCCTGCTTCCTTTCAGATGGAGGAGGAGCTGGAACAATTCCGCAAGGAGGGCACGGAGCTGAAGCTGAAAATCACACAACTGCAACAGAAACTGAAGGCAACTGCTCGCGAGGTGCACAGAGAGATGGAGAAGGTATGGGGAACCCCCACTATGCAGGTCCCACAGAATGGCATTGGTGGGGACAGAACACTGGTGAAGCACTGATCTGAGCAAACAGTTCCTTCAGGGGTGCTGTGTCCACGGACCAAGACAGTCTCTGGTCAGTGGGGACAAAGACACAAAACTTCAAAGCCTGCAACCAGTTTAGAATGTTCATGTTTTTTTAAAAAAATCCAGTTATTTATGTGTCAACATACATTGTCCTGAGTTCAACAGAACAGTGAGGCAAATGCTGAACCACTTATTACTGCCCGAGCCTGAAATCTGGGGACGCTGGGCCTATACAGGAGCACCTAGGCCTATACAGGAGCACCTATACGTAGGATACCACCTAGGCATCAGTAGGATGACATAAAGGACGGTCTCATGAATGGAGGAGTCAAGGACCCCTTGTTTGACAATATATCAGACATGAGGGAGGAAAAGGGACTGCAGGTGAAGGTGGAGTTGCTTAGCAGGCAGTGCATGAGTGAGGAAGCAGGTAGAGAGGCCTGGCAGAAACCAAGAGAGAATGAGGAGGCAATCTTGATGTGATATCAGCAAGCTGTGCATATGTCTGATATGTGTTTTGGCCCTTGCCTTCTCTTCTTCACTGTTGGTGTGTTGTTTCTAAATAAGAAGGTGGGACAGCTTTTGGACAATGCTCTCAGGCACATGATGTGGCTCCTGGGGATGTCCTGTGCAGGTCTAAGTTGGACTCAGTGATCCTGGTGGGTCTCTTCCAACTCAGCATATTCTGTGATTCTGTGTTTGGGAAAGGACAGTGGGTGATAGCATAATGAGCCATTGGTTTTCCGATGGCATCTCTGGATGCTGGCACTGATATTACCTAATGGAGGTATCTTGGCTTATTATTACTGCCAAAATCTATCACTGTTATTCAACAGGTAGTGCTCACATTCCCAGTGAGTTTTTAATTAATTTTTTTAATTAAGTGGAAGAACGTATATGCGAGTTTTTACCAGTTCCACTAGACTTTCTAGAAAATTGCACATGATAGAGTGTTCTGATGAACCAAGTAAGAATGTGACTGCATCATTCTTGCAGAGGCAAGATATGGAAACCCTCATCAAACGATTTAAGGCAGATCTTCATAATTGTGTGAGCTTCATTCACGATTCCAGAAAAATGAAAGACGGTATCCGTGAACTCTACACCAAGTATGTGCATCAGTCAGACATGGTGAGTCAGGACCTTTGCCTTCTCCTTGCCCATGACTTTGTCTGGTAGTGTAGTTACTGAGGCAACATGCTGTGCCCTCTCAGGTGGAGGCTCAAGCAGCAGATGCAGATTTGCAGCAGCAGTTCATGAAACAGCAAGAGTATAATGAAAGGAATTTGGCAATTTTAAGGAAGAAGGCGATGAAGGATAAGGAAATGCAGCACACTGCTTACATGCGCATCATGAAGGTAATAACCTTTTCCTTGTGGTGTGGAGGGGAAACAAAGGAAGTGGCTGCACAAAAGAGACTTCAGTAGCCTTACTGTTATGGTTTCTTAGAACTCTGAAATAGTTTTGGTTGGCTTTCTTGCCAGAAATTCCTACATTTTTCAAGTGCTTCCGTTAAATTTTCTGAACAAAAAGAGCAAGATCTCTGAAGACAGAAATGGCTGCTGTTTTGTGGATACTTTTGTTTACCTCCTACTTCCTAAAAGGAGATGGGGAATCTCTGCTGCATGGATGTTTTTAAGGAAATTAATGTACTTATTTTTTATTTCAAACAATACTTAGAATTGCCCTCATAGTCAATTTACCCTTGTTTGGGTGTCAAGCTGTATCTGCTGTGTGGTAGTATTTAGGAAGTAATTTTGGAGAAAGAACAGAAGAAAAAACCTTTTTTTGTCCACATAGTTCCATGCCTACTGCTCTGAATTCAGAAGAACTTTCTGCTTTTCACATCCAGATTTTTCAAGGAAGTTCAGAAATACATGGGGAATATGCCTATTCGTACTAAGATCTCTTGCTCAGAATCCTTGTTTCTTACAAAGCAAGGTAAACCCGTGACTGCTGGGGTCAAAGATCCAATTTGTTTTCATCTGGAGTGGGAGGACCTAGAGCCCCACACCAGACATCCTAGGAGGACAGCTTTTCTAGTCTCTTCTTAACATGATCTCCTTCTGCTCAGTCAGCATTTCCTTTTCCCTTCCCTAGCCCTTTCTCCATTGTTACTTTATTATGCTTCCTCAGGATCATTAAATCTCAGTCCCCTCCTAAGTCATCTGTTGTTTGCAATTTATTCATAATTTGCTTCTTCAGGGCTAGACAGCAGCAATCTTCTTTCCTGCCCCTATTTTAATTTTTTTACTCTTTCTGTGAGTTAGTTGATTCCTTTGGCACAAAAGGAGATGGCTTCAGAAAATAACCTGAAGAATTTCCTTGCTGGAATAGGGTGGCAGATGGTGTTCATAACGATAATACTTGATGTCTTGGATCAGTAAGCCTAACATGAAATGATGATTAAAACCAAATTAATAAAACATCTGGAAGATGAAGATATCAAAGATTCTAACCAGCCTGGTTTCTTCAAAGAAAAAGCAGTTCTCTGAAGTCCAGTAGATTAATGAGATTTTACAGCCAGCAGGAATTATCATGGTCTTCCAGTCTTTCACAGGGGGCTTTTAAGACTAGTTTAGACAAACTTCTGTCAGGATTTGCTTAGAAAAAGCAAATGACATCTTGACAGTCTTCTAGCTCTGTATTTCTATTATTCCTCAGTTGTGCTTACATTTTCAGAGCTATGCCTTCCTCTTTGAGAGATTATTCATAGGTACATTCCACTAGTGACTGCTGCAGCAGATGATTAGAACTGTCAAGATAATTTTAATTATTCTTACCAGTTGACAAGTTGCCCGTTATTCAACTATTAGTTTTCCCTACAGGCTTCTGTATTTGTAATGGCTTCTTTGGATACATAAAAACAGACACTGAATAACCTTGAAGTAGTGCTGCTTAAACTGACGCCCATATAGGATGAAATTTTCTATATGTCCTACCTGTCTCTGACAGTCTGCACTGTAGGGACTTTCTAGGCTGTAGATTGCATCCATATCACGTGCCACTGTACCTGATGGCCTCATCATCCATGTGTTTGATCAGTCTCTTTTCTGAAACAATTGGTTCTTTGCTACGTCCCGTGACAATGAATTTTCCCATTAACACTTATTTTAATCCATTCTGTGACATTGCATTGCAGTGCAAGCATTCTGTCAAAATACAAATATTGAATTAAAGGCTAATCTCTCTGGAGAGAAGGCCTCTTCAGGAAAATATTATCAGTGTCAACCAACAGCCTTCTAGCACCCAACAAACCAAACAAGACATTTCTACATAGCCCAGATTGCCTCATACAAGATACTCTATATTATATTTTCTGATAGACCAAAAGCAAGGTCTTCATTTGATAGCAGCAGGCAATCACTTGGACTGAACCTATGAAGGTGCTCATGACTAAAGTACACCTAAACAGAAAAGCTGTGACCTTACCCTGAAAGCTGGGCAAAAGAAAATTACCTTGACTGATTATTGGAAATTACCCTCTTCGTGTGTTCTTTCAGGATCAAGCTCTGGAATAAATGCATAGAGGCAAATTTCATCTGTATGAACTTTGAGGCTTAATTAAAGGCTTGAATTAAACAAGTCACACTCAACAAAATATTACAGTTCCAGAGCTGCCTGAGCACACCAACTCCTGCTGCATTTAGAGTCCAACATAACCACTGCAAGAGCAACTTCTTGCCCAACAAATTCAGATCTTAATGAATCACACACTCTTCCTCCAGTCAGTGATTTTCAGCTGAGGGGAAACTAAAGCACAGCTGCTGTACTTGCCTTAGTGTGAAGTATTGATAATCTTGCCACACACGTGCCCTGAGCTATTGCTGCCAACCTGAACTCCTTGAGTGCAGCCACACACAGAGAGGTGCAGTGAGCTTTGTACTTTGCTACTGACCAGTTTGCACTTGTGTGATGCCAATACTTCTGCAAGTATACTCGAAGGAACTGAGTCATATGCTTTGCACAATCCTTTATGGCAACATAATTATCTCTATCAACTAAAATTATCATTAAAAAAAAGGTAAAAAAACAATATTTGAAGCCATCATTTTCATGGGAAAAATTTCATTAATCCTTGTTCTTATTTCCTGTTTTAATGGGTTCCCTACTGCTTGAGACTGGTATTATGAGGTACCCTAAGCATGCCTTTTTGCTATCTATCTTTTTTAAATATTGCCACTTATGATGAAGTTCCAGGGGTTGGAATGGTGCTGTGTTTCAAAAGTTCTAGAAAAACACCACAGGTAGCTGAAATAGTTGCTATTCTTGGTTCAGGTATGGTGGCAGGTGTTTAACATTTGCTCTAGTTATTGATGTAGCAAATATTCACTGTCCTTGTAAGAAGCAAATATACAATTCTACTTCTCTGTCTTGAATACAGAAAAGAAATATTTAGTTAATGGTGCTCCTGTTTCTGAATCACGAACAGCAGTTTTATCATTCTTCATTAGTATTAGCCCATACTGGTTTTGCTGCAGTCTTTGAACCTGTTGCAACAATGGGTAAATTACATTTACTGGCACTTTCACAGCTGCTTCAGCAAGGTGCTTCATGGTAGGCTACTACAAAATTAGAGGATTGAACTTTAATGGGCTAAAAACTGACTGAAAAAAGATTAATACATTGCTAATATTGCCTTATAACAGCATGTTAGCAGTAGGTATCTCAAGTCCCCACATGCTTTATATATTTCCTAATAATTTAGAAGGAGTGTGGAAAAGTGATGTCTGCCAGAACTAATGAAGTGGGCTTTGAATAATTGCGAGGAGATAAAGATAATTTAAGTGAACAAATATATAGTGACAAATGAAAAGCAAAACAATACACACTGGAGGGAGAGATGGGAATTCTTCGCATTAATTCTGAATTAATTGGCTCGATTTAGGAAGGCTGTGAGCTTCCCTTTGGAATTGGCAAGGAAGATGATACCTTGGAGTGCAGCTGCAGTCACAAAAGCAAAACAAATATTAGTTATGTGAGCCAACGTGGTTTGAATACTGTCATGTTCTGTGTCACATCTACTGTGGTGTTACGTGAAATGTAGTGTACTCTACTGACTGCCCAGCACCTTCTCTTTGTGATACTAATTCTATACTGTCCAGTCTCTTTATCAAAGATATGAAGATATTGCTCAGCCAGATAGTAGCTGTGCTCTTCCTTATAGAGCATGTTGTTTTTGCAGGAAAATGTGAGTCTGATTAAGGAAATTAATGACTTGCGGCAAGAACTGAAGGTGGCCCACGCTCAGGTGCACGACCTCCAGTCAGCACTGAGATTAAACAAGAACAAAAAGACAATTCAAGACACAGGTGAATAGTTCTTGTCTATTTTCCATATTGTCAGTACTCATTGCAGAATCCCTTTTTGTCCCTGGTGAAAAATTCTGTTCCTGTGTTTCATTCTAGCTTGTCTGCCTGCTGGTACCTGTTATATTTTAATGTTAATTGTAGAAGCTACTAAAGCCTGATGATTCTTACTACTTAGATCTACTCCTTCAACCCTGAAAGATGCCTTCCCGTGTTCATGCCAAAGAACTGTATGAGCTGGGCCTTTGTTACTGTGCTAAGTCCTCTCTATTTTATCTTCTAGCTCCCTCCAGTGAACTTCCGTCCAGCCCAGCTGTCCTGAGGTTGAATCCAGAGATGGAAAGTGAGAAAATAATAGAAATGCAGCAGCTAGAAATTCAGTATCTGCGAGACCAAATCCAGCAGAAGGGGCAAGTCCTAAACTGTCCACGTTCAGCCACTCTTGGTCAGAAATCTTCCTGAACTGAATCTGGAAAGAAGCCACAAGACACAGCAACACTGACGTGGTTCAAGGATACCTTAAGTTATTACATCCTCCTGGCAAGATCAGAAATGCAACAGCATAGATTAGAATTACATGATCCTGTACTCTTCCACTAGAAGCATTTGTGCAACAGTGCTCTGGACACTTATGTTTTCCTGAAATCTGCCTTTTTCGTGAGACTTAGAAGCCAAGAGAAAAAAAAATAAATTTGTGTTAGTGGAAGACTAATCTTTGTGCCTTCATGCTAGGTACTCACCTTTCTCTTGCAAACTAATGTGTCCTAATTCAGAAGAGCTGATCAAACTGTAAGCCTTTTCTGCTAGAATTCTAATTTTGTGTCATTGTGCTGCTAAATTCAACATCGGCCTTTTATTTTCCAGTATTAAATTGCCTATGTCCATACAAAGGACTGCTACTCTCAAGACAGATGTCATTGTTATTCCAAGCAGGTATTCAGTCACAGATTAAGAATCAATTACTTTGTGAGGGCAACCTTTGACTCAAGCATACTTGAGACAGAGCCTTTGCTCAAGACTCTGCCTCCTGTCTAGAGATGTGTTGCCTCATCTGCTACAATAATTTCAGCAGGAGAAAAAAGGCAGCCCAGTTTCTAACTCCCAAAATCTGGAATGAAGTCTAAAGCTTATGTCATAATTCTTATAACTTTGATAAATTCATTTTTGTCTTTTTTCCAACATCCACAATCCCTTTAGTTCCGTTTTTCAGTGAAATTCTCCTAATAAGTCACTCTGCAAAGTACTCACACACAGAAAAAGGCAGGGATTCATTTCTTTAATAATGGGGGGGGGGAGGGGTGACCCCCAAATTTTTTGTCTTTTGTTGTCAGTGCATGATACACTGTCCCACTGAGGAGTATTTCACATATATCAGAAGTTTAAGCTACTGGCTGAGCATGGAACTATATGGTATTACAACAGCCAGTATGTTGCTGTTTCATTTCCTATCCTGAATTGTGGAAAAGTGATGAGTGCTTTTATATACTCCTAATAATATTGTACAGAACAAGGTGGTGCCAGGGCTGGGTAATACATAAGCTGCATTACCATCAGGAATACTAGACTAATTTCCAGGGTAATACCATGGCAAAACAGATGTTTCCATGAGCTCCAATGACTTTGGAGATTTCAGCTGAGTGCTTGGTCCATGAATGTGGAATTAAGTTTCTTTAGTCTGTTTTGTTTGCCATTTTGCATCTTTAACCTGTATGGAGCATAGGTTTCACAGCAGCAAAAGGAAGAAGTTAATGGTCTGTTAATGGGCTAGCTTAACATCCTTTCTTCCTTCTCCCCTCCCCATATAATCATCTTGATACTTCCTGTGCAGAAAGAGGATGTAATTAATGTAATTAGTAAATATTTTAGAAACTAGTTCCCTCTAAAATTTTCAGGACACACCCATTTTAATTTGCTAGGCTCTCGTGTGGTATAATTTCCCCCTCTGTCAGAACAAATTGAGTGCAAGAATCATACAACACACTGCTTTAATAGTTGTGATTTAGAGAAATGCAATCAACCTTTCTGAAAAAGAAGAATCTTTTCCTAATATGCATATACAGGTAGAGAATTATTTCTAAATGGTGACTGATAAGCTTAAATATGCCCCTATGTCACCCTTGTTAGAAAGATTTTAAAGGCAATACAAAGCCTGACAGATGAAGCCTAGGTAGCTCCAGTTGCCAGACTAGGCTGAAGAGGATTTTGAACTCGATCTTAGTGGCAGCTAAAACATTGCTTGTATGGGGGAGCATCAAATATCAGGCACAGCAGAGTGTTAAATCTAAAGTTCATCAGACCTGCTGGAAGCAAAATAGATATACAAGCCCCTTCTGTGCTGGGAAAACCAGACCAAGGTCAGACTCCCACATATATAGTCTATAAATGTTTTAGAATTAGGTTGTAACTAGGATTGTGATTTTGTGTGCTGATGGTCTTCTGAATTCTCTCAGGGTGCAAAAACATTTTCTGCTTTCATCCTCTCTTTATCTTCATTGTTCTGTTTCTCCTTTTGGTATCTCCCTAAAGGAGCTGGTAAGCATCTCATGCTCTTACAAAGCTACAGCCCACTTTTTAAAATGACTATATGGCTATTTGAATAAGGTTTCCCCTTAGATGACTTCTTTGCTAAGTGGGCCAACTAAAATACCAGGTTTTTCTGGATAGGGTCAAGCTCATTGTTCAAAGGTGTTTGTATAGTAAAACCCATCACATCCCATTTGGTTTTTTATGTTTAGGACAACAGCCTCTGGGCTGATGATATTTCACAAGTCTCGAAAGATCTATCAGATTTTTCTCAGACAAATTCCTGAAGCTGTCACTCTACTTGGTTTCTATTTGAATAGCATATCCTAAGCTTCCTTTCTCACAGCCAGATAAAAAACTAGCATGTGACTTAATAACTGAGCCTCCCTTTCCATTAGCCAGGCAAGAGCTGTTGTTCAGTCCCGTTCTCTTCTTCCTGCATTTCCCTGGAGATTTTCCAGCTGCTCAGATAACGGTAATGATCCCTTCTGCTACCATGAAACCCAGCCAGGAAGGAGGGGGGCATTGACTCTGTCTGGGAATCCCATTCTCCTACTGACTTAAACATTTCTGCTTTTATTATATTTTTATTCTTCCACTCTTTTTTAATTCTTCAACTCTTAAATGAATCCTTTTCTGTTTCCCTAATTCCTCTCAAAATGGTTACCCTTTTTTTCCCCCACTGGATTACCAGGAAATCAGCCCTTCTGCCGCATGGTAAACTCTGCTGGTGCTGCTGTCTCCCACGAAATGGGGTTCTGCAGCTGTCTTTTGATGGGAAGATGGCACCACAATGACATCTTGCCTGACTTGAATGCCTGCCCAAACTTTGCCATAGAAAGATCCAGCCCTTGATATGAGTGGATGGCCCTAACCTATACAGTAGAGCAGGAGCTACTTTATTTAATACCAAATACTTGCTGAATGTGTCAAATGTCCCCTAGCACTGCTAGCCTGGCTACAGGCTTCTTCTCACCTTGCTGCCTAGGAGCTGCTCCCTGGCTCCGGCACCCCTACGTCTCCAGCCGGGAGGAAATGAGCCACCTTCCAGGATCGGTGTGTGGCCAGAGGCCAGATCCTGCCCGAGGAGGGAGGGAGGGAGGGAGGGGTAGCACCTGCACACCGGCGCGGCTCTGGAGCGTCTCCAGGAGCAGCAGCAGGTTTGCTGAGACGCCACCCAGCTGGGGAATGCACCTGCCCGGGCAGGAGGTGAGGGCTGCAGCCGGACCTCGCTGCTGCCGCCGCACCAGGAAGGGGAGCCGGCGGGGACACCGCACCTGTGTCTTGGCAGGCACCTGCAGGAGGAAGGGAAGAGATTTTCCGTGTGGGCTCCCTCGTTAGCTGGATCCAGTGGAAGGAAAACCAGGAAAACCCATTGCTGCCAGCCAGGAGCAGGGAAGTGTGCTGGGTTGTCGCGTGTGGGCAGCGTCTGCCGCAGGTGAGCGATCCCTCCTCCCTGGGAGCTGTGCGGGAAGGAAGTTCAGCAGTAGCTGCTGGGAGGTATGAGGCTGCTTCAGACCTACTTCGTAAGAGACCCTGCTTCTTGCCTCCAATTAATTTATTTCTTGTGCCATTGTTTCCTCTCAGCACATAAGGCTTGGGAGTTTCTAGTTCCCTTGGAACTGCCAGGTCACTCTTGGCAGAGGTACATCAGGACAGGCTCTGTGGGCTCAGGATAATGGATGCCTGTTGTGCATACAGAGAGGAAGGGGAACATGACACGTTACAATGGAGTGTGTCAAAACTGTCTAGATCTGTGTAAAAGGCAGCTGCACAATGACCCCACTACAACAAACCCTCCACCAGCCTTAACCCTGGAGCTCCTGGGCTTGATGAAAAGAAGGGACAGTCCACATCACCTAGGGCTTCCCAAATGGCATCTGGTGGCTGGAGCACTGATGGGACAGATGCTAACTTCTGGGAAAGCATTATCCACCTGTCAGGGGAGAGAGGGTGGGCTCTCCCCAGAGGTGCAGATTAAACTGCACAGGTTTGCATGGATTTTGAGTAGCCCAGGAAAGGAGAAGCATTGGGAATTGGTGGTTGGTGTGGCAGGAAAAGGAGCGTGGACCTCTTGCTAGGATTTTGGGTGAGACAGATAGATGCCACATAAAAGGCCCATTATTCCCATTCCTTGCAGGTTCCTCCATCCCCAGTCCTGAGTTCTCAGAGAGGGAACCTTCCCACATGCTCCCAGGGACACAGACGGGCCTTGAGCACCGTGGCATTCAGAGCTTCTAGTTTGTGCATTGGCAGTAATTCAGGCATAAAACAAGATACATGAGCTTCATTCTCTTTGAACCTATAGGGAGTTAGAACAGAATCAAATATGCTTAGGAAACATTTCTTTGCTGAGAGGGTAGTCAAACACTGGCACACACTTCCTAGAGAATTGATTGATACCCCAAGCCTGTCAGTATTTAATAGTCTTCTGGGCAATGCCCTAAAAAACATTCTTGAATTTGGTCAGCCCTGAATTGGTCAGGCAGTTGGACTATTTGATCACTTTAGGTCTTTTTCCATTGAAATGCAATAGAATAGACAGAATACAATAGGCTAGAAGAGACAATCTAGAACACAATAGACAGAATAGAATGTACGGTTTCAGTTGAAAGGGACCTACAACAATTCAGGGCTGACTGTCTCGGTAAAGAAATGCTTCCTTAAGCATTGGAAATTGAAAAAAAATTACATGGAATTATGGGAAAATGTTTATGACCATTCTGGACTAAAGATTTTTGTGAGGCACAGAGTGGTGACAAATCCATCCCAAAGAGGCTATGGCCAGACCAGGCCAAGAAGCAAATAAGCTGTGATGGACTGGGAAAGCAGAGGGCTGAGATGGCTTGGATTTGTTTGTCATTGTGAAGCTCTGTTGGCTCTCATCCACATGGCTCATGTAAATCATTTTATGTATTGTTATTTTACAGCAAATCTTGTTGGACTCTCCCAGTCTCCATGATGCTCACGAAGTCCACATGAAAGCTGCATAAAACCCTTCCAAGGCTGGAAGTATAAGGAAGTACTGCAGGAGCCTGTCTTATCCCCAGAATTCCCCTCCTGAACTCTGTGGGTAAGCATTGTTTCAAGGGGTACCCTGTGTTCAAGGAGAGGAGGGAAGTGAGGAATATTTCAAGAGCTGAATTATATGTGGCTCTGAAACTGAAGTGTTAATTAATATACAGTCCATGGCCTATCTGTCAGATAGCAGACAGTCAGGCACAAAAAGTTTATAAGTAAATAAATACATGCATGTATCATTCTGAGGCATTCAGCCAGTGTACATCTCCCACACCTGCAGCCAGGAGTGGCCAGAAACGCATTGATGATGACCCTCAATTTCCAGTTAAATGTTGTCAGAGTAGGGGAAAAAAAACCCCAACACAATAAAAAGGAAAAACATGAATATTTTTGTTTTCCTGCATTCCCAGTGCTTTCCTGTTCTTCCTCCACAGCTGTCAGCCAGCAGTAGGGAAGGGCAGAATGTCATTTTTTTCCTGAAATGTGCCCTTTGGACTTAAAGCATTATGTGGCTGGGCTAGTCCTCTCCTCCTTTTTCTCTTGCATACAAAGATTGGAGCACAGAAGGTCCTGGCTTCAGTATTGTGTAAATGTAGAGATTAATTACCTGTGATCTACACTATCAAATACACCAATCTGATGGGCCAACTGGCTTGTTACAGTCTGTCCCAGACCAGTGAGACCAGGTGGCCCAAAGAACACCAATAGAAGGGGCAACAGCTTTGGATGGCTGTCCTCCCTCATGGCAGAGCAGGCATCTGTATTCCTTCCTTTCTCTCAGTCTGATCTGGGCAAACTGATGTGCTGAACAATGCCAAGAAAGCAGATTAGCAAAGTTTCTGTGAGATCTAGGTTCATTCCTTCTCCAAGGAGTGGTGAGTGACAGTCCAGGATAGGGCTGCTTTATTTTAATGTATAAAGACAGTCAGAGTTTTCTGAAGACGGTGGGAGGCCATACACCCAGCCTGAGGAATGAGAAATTGTAGCTAGATTTAGGGAGGAATGTTTTCATGATGAGGGTGATTTAACTCTGGAATGATCCCTAAGGGGCTGTGGATCCTTGGCACCTAAATGAATGAGGCCCTGACCTGCTCAGTCTGACTTTTAGGTGAACTCTGCTTTAAGCAGGTGACTTCACAAGGTCCCATCACACCTTAATTATTCTGTGGTTCTAGGAGTAAAAATACTGTTATTAGCAGCACAAACCCTTGTGGGTCTAGAGGAGCGGGTATGGATGGTTTTAGAGCAAAAGATTATATTCCCAGAACATTTTCAAACAGACACAAGGAAACATAAAAGCACACTTCAGTGGAAGCCTTAGCCTCTCCAAATCATTTGTTTAATACAGGTTAATATAACACTGGGAAACTCTCCAAATCATTTGTTAATAGAGGTTAATATAACACTGGGAAATACATGCTTGTAGAGGTGATACCTAATTTTGTTCCTCAGCCAAATGCTCCTGTGGTTTTATTTTGCTCCCTGACCTTGTTCTGAGTAAATAAAAAACTAAAATGGTTAAATTTTTTAAAGTAACATGAGAATGCAGTGCTGTAGCTTGATTTTTGATCACATTTTCCCTCATTGTGGTTTATGCTGTTGTGGTTTTTTTGTTTACTGTTTGACTTGCAACTTGTGTGCGTAACTTGGGTCAAGCAGCAGAAGGACAGACTTTGCACTTCTCCAAGCTTTATGTTCTCTTAGTCCAAAATCTCAGTCTAATCTACAAACTTGCTATCTACTAGAGTCACCCATTCACTGGTAAGGAGAAGATAAGGCACCTCTGTGCTCGGAGAAGGAGAGGCAGAAGGGAGCAGTGTTCAGCACCAGGCTGATTTGCATAGGCTGCGGGAACAACTCCAGACTCACTGTCTCCTCGTCCCTCTCCACTTTAATAGTGTCCCCTGACCTCCTCACCTTCCCGGGCCTTGTGTCCCGGGCACACGCAGGCAGCACAGGGTATCTGCTGTCCCGTGCAGACCCAAAGTGGGTCCCAGCAGTCACAAACCAACATGCTCAACCACAGCGCTTTTCTCTCTCTGATGGATGCTTTCCGATTGTTCTGGCTGTAGCCAGGAGCTGTGGGTCTCCCATGGGCCTCCCAGCACGGCTCCCCGCTCTGGAGCCCGGGTTTCTGTGGGGTTTCTGTGGGGTTTCTGTGGGGTTTCTGTGGGGTTTCTGTGGGGTTTCTGTGGGGTTTCTGTGGGGTTTCTGTGGAGTTTCTGTGGGGTTTCTGTGGGGTTTCTGTGGCGCTGCCCTCGCTGCCCAGGCACTCCAGGCGGCAGCAGCAGCAGCAGCAGTGCAGGAATTGCCCCGTGCGGCTCCCAGGGCGGGAGGCTCCCGGGCCTGCAAACCCACCGTGGGCACAGACTTCCAGGACACGTGCTGCCGCTGGCAGCGGGCCCCGAGCCACGTCCAGAGTGACCTCATGCTCCATCACAGCCGGGGAGTGACTCAGGAGGAGCTTGGCCTGACACTGTCAGGCGGTGTCTGGTTCGGGCACTCCCCACACAATTGTCCTCCCTCTCCCACCCCCCCCCGCCCCATGTTGGCTGGGCCCTGATGGAAGGGGGTTTTGAGGTGTTTGCCGGCAGCAAAGGCGTTGCCATGAGGGGATGCAGTCTGCAGAGAGCAAAGACACAGAAAGCGAGGAGGGAGGAAAGATCTCTGGTGTGTGCAGAGCTGCCATGTGTGGAGGTCGTAAATTGTCCCTGCCTGTGTGTAATGAGCCCCAAACCCCAGCACAGAGCAGAGCAGGGTACAAACAAAGTGTGTTTGGCATGAGCTGATGGGCTCCTGAGAGCCATTTCTAGCAGGCAGGGCGGCCATCCCCCCACCCAGAAGTGACACAGCTCTGACACAAGAGACCTGAGTCAGTTCCTGTCCCAGCCATGGGCTCCTGCAGGACTCAGAGCAGTTCATGTGTGTGCCTCTGGTGGTCAAGGGTACATTATCCTGTATAGGGGGCGACCAAAGAGGCTATTCTTGGTTCTCCAGGGTCTGCCCTGTGTCTCCTGAGCTCAGCCATACCTGACATGCTCCTGTGCTGTCCTCCCCAGCACCTCTCCTTGGTATGGGTACTAGCTGTTCTAGAGGGTCCCTGTGATGCTGTGGGACCAGCTGGAGCACTCACATGCCAGGGAGGAACATCGTGTGAGAGAAATGCAAGTGGTTTCCACTCTTGGTCTAAAACTGTACCCAAAGAAGCATTGAGGGGGGCCAGGATAGCAGGGACACAAGCCTGGGAACCACAGGCTGTGAGCTGAGACAAGGTGCTATGCCCAGGGGAGCCCAGCTAAGCACAGCACCTCGGAGCCACCACTGCCCTTCCCCTGCTTCCCTCCAGTGGCAAAGTGCTTCACAAACCAGCCGCGAGGAGAGCAAAATCTCAGGGTGCCAGGCCATGGTTGTCTAAGGGCTCTTTCCAGGGAAGTGCTGAGATCACTGGAGATGTAGCTACCATATTTCTGTAGCAAACTTGTGAGAGGAAACCACTGGTAGTGCAGGGACAGGGCTGGGAACATGCAACTGTGGCAGCTCTCACTCTTCCAACCACTGGAGTGGAAGGGTTAAACCCTGGTCCTGACCCCCACCTCCCATTCTGGGCAGCAGAGCCAGTTGGTGACAAGAGGCTGATGCTGATGAGAGAGCATGTGAAGCCAGAGCTGTGAATGGGGCTTTATCCCAGGAGGGACCTGCCTCTGCTCGGTCCCTGCCCTGCTGCCAGCACCAGCTGCAGGCAGAGTCCTGCACGCAGCAATGTGCCAGCAGCCTCTGAGCAGGGCACAAGGGCTTGGGGAGGCAGGAGACTCACCCTTGGGGCAGGCTGGGATTTCCCCGCAGCACGTGGAGGTCTCCCGGGAAGACGTGTGGCTGATCTGTTCTCCAGCACACAGGACTTTTGTGAGGGAAGCACAGTAAGGTCTGCAGGCCTGGAGCAACCAGGGCCCAGGGTTCGGCAGGGGATTATTTGGTACAGGGGAGCAGGGTCTCTGTTTAATGGTATCTTCTCTTTTTGACTCTTTCAGATGAAAGACACGGGGAAGGAAGGACACAGCCCTGGTTGTTCCTCTACGGTGCTGCTCTGGGAATGCTCCATCATATTTCACAGCCCTGCTGGAGCGGTGGGCTCAACCCCAGCACGTGGACCATAGTTCTCCACATGGCACCACTGCAGAAGGAAACTCCATCAGGATCCAAACAATGAGACAGAGATATCACTGCTGGAGAAATGCAGCTGCCTTCACCACCACTGTGGCCTTGACCCTTCATTTGCTGTAAAGGCTTAAATTCATCTGTGACACCACTGTGCCCTCCTCATCCAGCTGCCCACCATGCCAGAGCTGGCAGAGCTGAGCAGCCCCCGGACCCCTGCAGATGCAGACCACATCCAGAGGAATATCTTGGAAGAGCATGTGGAGCTCTGGTGGTTCCAGGACCCCAAGAAATCCATCCTGTGCTACGGGATGGCTGTGGTGCTGATCCTGGCCTGTGGGATTGGGGGCATCATCCTGCTGTACAGCACTAGCAGCCGGTCTGGAGAGTGGCGGCTCGCCGTGGGCACCACACTCTGCCTCCTGGCCCTGCTGGTGCTGCTGAAGCAGCTGCTGAGCTCTGCAATCCAGGACATGAACTGCATCCGCAGCCGGGATCAGATCGAGCTTCTGAAGAGCGGGGGCTTCTCAGACTGCCTGGTGCTGCTGCTGAGCGCCCTGGTGCTGCTGGTCTGCGGGGCGGTGCTCACCATCCTCTCCACCACCACCATGCAGCTCAGCCCCGCGCGCCCGCTGGCCAGCATGTTCACCAGCGGGGTCATCCTGCTGACCGCAGGCAGTGCCATCCTCCTCTGCCTGCTGCTGTACCTGCTCTGCACCTCCTGCTGCCGGGCTGCTCCTCGGAGCCTGGAGACCGGCGAGATCCGCGTCTTCACCATCTCCGGCCGCCTCGCTGGAAACAGGCGGCTTCCTCCGACCTCCAGCATGGCCAACCTGATCTGACCCAGGACATCTCTGCGTGAGCTTTAGTGGATACAACCTGTCAGGGATGGCCTTTCCCCAAGGAAGGGCGAGAGCTGCAGTGTGCCTTGTGTTTCTGTTGGAGATGACTGGCATTTGCTTTGCCCCAGGCTAGTGGCACAGCAGAGACTCGGGGTGCCTGGATGGGTTCTGACCTGGCTTGCATTTTATCTCCACAAAGCCTCCTGTGGTAGCTGCTGCCTGCCTGGCTGTGACCCATGTTACAGAGTGAAGGTGAGCCTGTCCTGTACCCCTGGGGACCCCAGTACTTGCTTGGTTCCTGCAGTTCCTGAACTGTGTCATACGCTGTCCTGGCAGGAGAGGCTGTGATTGGGAGTGGTATAAAACCAACCTGTGCTCTGTGCAGAGCCTCCAGCTTCTCTGAGTGAAGTAGAGCCTCTAGCAGCTGGTGAATGGCAGGAAGTGTTTTGTGTGTCAGCAGGCATGAGGGAGCCTGGTGAGAGGTATGGCTGCAGGGCTACTCCCAAGAAATCACCTGTGTGTCTGTGGGAGTGAGTGTGGGATTTGCATGGGATTGTGTGTGTCAGAGCCACACCATGGCTGGACCTCACATGAAGTGTTGTGTTTGCAATGCCAGGATCTGTTACAGTGTTACATTTCTGCAGCCCACCATCACCTGTGATTTATCAAAGGGGGGATCAAGGCGTGTAGGTGTCCAAGCCCTGATGGGTTATCTGTGCTGGACTGAGTGTTGGGCTCTGTTATCATGCCAGGGTGCTCCAGCTACGTGAGCCAGGAACAACAAGGCGCAGTTGCCTGGGGGATGGTGGAGGGATGCCTGAATCCTGGGGCTGGAGCTGCTCTCTGCAAAAGCTGTGCGAGGAGGGAGCGCTGTGCTCTCCCACAGGAGTTTCCCAGGCAGAGGCACCTCTGCTGCCAGGAGCCCTGCAGCTCATCCCAGTCCCTGCTTGTTCCCATGCTGTTTCTCTCTCCCAAGTGCTGCAGCTGCTGCAGGGCAGAAAGTGCTTCTACTGTCACTTGGGCCTTACCTGGAGCTTTTTTCGTGTTTTATCTCGACAAGGTGTCTTGTTTTATCGACAAGGTGTCTTGTTTTATCACCAAGGTGTCTCTGCCAGAGGCAGACTAACGATTCACCCCAGGAACTTTTTCTGTGACTTAAGGCTAATTTACCTGTCAAAATTCTCATTTCCTTCATAGATCCACTAACCCTTTCCAGAAACATAGATCCCAACTTCCTGTTGAAGATGCTCCTGCATGACCTTCTCTTTCTCTTAGCCCAGTTGGTCAGAGCATGGTGCTAATAACACCAAGGTCACAGGTTTGAGCCCCATAAGGGCCATTTCCTTAAGAGTTAGACTCTGTGATCCTTCTGGGTCCCTTCCAGCTCAGATTATTCTGTGATTTTTCATCTTCCTGTCTGCTCCCATCTCTTCCTCATCTGAGCTGCTCTGCCCCAGATGTTGGTTTTGCTCATTATTTGCCAAGTTTCGCTGCAATGGAAAAAGACTGAACTATTATTTTTTGGTGCCTGATACCAAATTCATTTGGAAGAGGATGGTAGCTGATTCTCTTGCTAACAGCACAAATTACTGTCCATGTGACACCTGGAGGCAGTGTCAGAGTTCACCATCAGTGAGTCCCCCCAGGTATATGCTGGACAGTGAGGGCTTCATCCCTTCACAGCTCTGGATGAACCATCCCCCATGCAGTGAGATCTCATGAGACCACATCTATATTCACCTGCTCTTGCCCTGCTTCTGCTGACCTTCCTTTGCCTGAAACCTTGGATTGTTTCCCCCAATGTACAGGTACATCATTTGGGTTTTTCTCTCTGTATCTCTGTTATTTCTACATATTACTCTGCCACTTTCACACCATCTGCAGATTTTATTAAACTGCTGTTTCCTCCTCTCTCTGCATCTCCCTTAATCTGCCCAAGAGCTCAGAAGGTGTTGGTAAGCTCAGATCCTCCTGTGCTCTCTTCAAACCTGAGCTGTTCTTCCCCTCTGGGCTGTTTGGCCCCAGGTCCAGCAGGGACTCCTGTGCCTACACAGGAGGGGACAGGCCAGAGATGAATGGTTTTGCACCATCACCATTGCTGCTGTTCTGCACGTCTGTGTCAGTGCATGTGCAGTTATGCCAGGCTGCACCCCCTCTGCCAGCACCAGTGCTCCAGCAGCGACTGCCAGCCCCCCCAGCCTGCACGTGCTGATGGGCCACAGCTGCCTGCACACCAGCTGTTTTGCACATCTGGGTATTTCTGTGAAGAGGCGTGACTGTGCCCAGCTCACAGCTCCGTGCTGCCTGCATGTCAATGTGAATCCTGTCCCCTCCATAGCCCCTCCAAAATGTGCCCCAAGTGCCTGTGAAGTGTGCCAGAAAAGGGTGATTGACTGTGGGCCACACAGCAACCCAAGGAGATAATGGCTGAGGACAGGCTGTGCCTGACAATGGTGGTTGGGTGTCCAGCTGCCCAGAGGCACAGCCTGTGCTCCCCAGTCACTGACTCCCCTCTGCAGCACAGGTGCACAGGTTTGTTTCTTGGTTCCTGTGTTGTGTATGGAAATACTTAATAAAGTGTTAAGAGAAGTTGATGGTGTTGAAGGCTGATACTTGACTGCAGGCCTCTCTGCAGAGTGGGAGGTGTCAGGGCTTTGCAGAGCTCGCATCAGCCCAGGGCAGTAATCACAACAGCCCAGGGTCCCTCGTGTCACTGTGGTTTTGGATCACCAGCTAGTGAGGCAATGTCACCACAGCCCCAAAAACACATGTACTTCTTTCCTGATACACAACTCCCAGCTCCAGATGCATGTTAATCTCCCTCTGCTTAAGAACCCAGACATGTCCAGATCCCCTTACCACTGCTCTCTGAACCTGAGCCTCTGAGACCCAGCCGTGCCCCTGAAAGATGCTCACATGGAGCACACAAAGCCTTCTGAATATGCCAGTGCTGGCTGTTTGTTTACAGGGAAGCTGTTTCACCCTGTGGCAGGGCTGAGCCTCGCCGCGGTAGCTGCTGCCTGACACAAGCCTGGAACCAGTCTGCCTGCATACCTGCTCCTGGTCCTGGCCAGCCTCAGCCAGGCCCTCATGGCAGCTTCCTGGGTGGACCCCTGGAAAAGGATCCTCCTTTTCTGTTCTGACCCCTTGTATTCCCAGCTCTGCATGCCAGATGTATTTCCCCCCATGTGAGTTGCCAGGTTTCTGCCCGCTTGCACTGCAGCTGCCTGAGAGAGGGGGCAGAAAAATAGACACACACACACACAATACAGAGACATGCACACACACAAGAAAACCTGCCATGTCTGCTTGGTTAAAAAATAAATGGGTGGGCCTATCAGCAGGGTCAAAGTAGACAAGCCATCCAACCACTAAGTGCTGAGTGACTGGTGAGTGAGATCCTGGACAAATAAGCCCAGGCACTTGTATTTTTAATTTCTTTTATGACATCATCGAGACTGAAAAGACTCTATCTAGCATGAATTCATGTGATTGAAAAGCCCAGAAAATACCCTCCAAAAGATAACTGAAATGCATTTTCCCAGCCCTCAGATTTAAATCTCTTACCCAAAAGACATTAGAAATTTCCAAAAACTACAGTATATAGTGTATTTTCACAGGTAGTTGATGAGCCCAGAAAGCAAACGATGAGACAGTAACTGAAAAAGTAAAGCTCAGTTTAGAAATACAGCATTTAAGAGCAAAAGCTGGCTGACCACTGAAAAATGCCAGCAGGGTTTCCTCCTGCTCATGGCTTCAAGTGGCACATTTGCTCTCTGACCTGTATCGCCCATCCAATGCCTGACCCATTTGTCCCCTTTGGTTTACATTCTCTGAGGTGTATTATTTACTTTTTTTATAACACTGTAAATGTTTTAGTGAGTGGAGAAATAGAAAGGCAGTTAGCAGTGAAACAGAGATTGGAAGGAGGTGGGGGAATTAGCTGTTTGGCAGAGCTTTGAGAAATGCTATCCTGTGTTCATACCTCATGCTATGGAGCATGACAAAGAGATTCCCGATGTATCAGGGATGGTAATGACTGGGCTGTGCCCTGGGAAATCTTCCCAACCAGTTGATACCAGCCTTATGAATCACTTACTAAAGGTGAATGTCACTGCTGCTCCCTGCTTTTAACTCCAGTGTAACCCATGAAGGCACTCCAGCAGACATAACTTGCAGTTACCTGTGTCTCATGTGCTGTTCATCGTACCACAAAGATGACAGGAATGTAAAAATTATCGCATTCGTCCAGCTCCACAGTTAAAGAGATACGTGGGACTCTGTAATGGGTGCTGGGATAGAGGGTTGTCTCACCCCAGTGCACGTGCCTGGCACTGCAGCTGGCACCTCTGACGAGTTTGCTCAGCTCTGCAGAGCTGACAGGGTAAGTGTCTTTTAGCTTGTCTTCCTGGAGAGGAAAGAGAGGAAAGAAAGAAGGGCCAAGGTGGGACCCAGCGCTGGACAGACATGCACAGAAACCCTGTGATAATCCACGAGAGCTGCCTGCATCACAGCAGGTGAAATATTTGTTTGGACAAGAGAACTTGTTGTGCCACAGATGTAGTCTCTCACCGCCACAGTTAGAGGAATGTATTTATGGTCCCTGAAAGCATATACAAAAAAAGCCACACCCCAGCCGGGGGTCTCCTCCCGGCACTGCCACTGGGAGAGTCCCAACCAACCACTGCAGGCAGAGGCAGGGCTAAATCATGCTTTAATCACACCTCAGAGTGACAACGTGTTGAGGGACAGAGAAGGGCTGGGTCTGGCACCATGGGGCAGTGGGGCCAGTGCCCAAGACCCTGCAGGCAGCTCCTCTTCCCACTGCACCAGGCTTCCCCTGGTGTGATATGCACCACCTCCTTCATCCTCAGCATCCGAGCAAGGCCAGGAAAGCAGCAGCTGATTTGGTGTGCCTGTGACAGTGCAGCCTACTGGTGTCATGCTGGGACACTCTGGGACCAGCTGCCTTCAGCCTCCATCACCATTCCCAACTCACCCCTCTCTCCCCTCCTCTCTGCTCCCTTCCTCCTGCCCCAAACATGTGGGGCCTAAAGCCGAGGGCAGGTGGGAAAGGGGTGGAGCTAGGGAGGCAGCAAGAGGCCGCAGCAGTGGTGGCTGAGTTCTAAGCTTGTAAGCTCAGACAGAGCGATGCAACTCCCGCTCCTCTTTTGCTGGCACCTGCTCACTGGGCTGGATGTAGTTGTCCTCGATGAAGCCATCATCATCCTCAGCTTGCAGGTCAGCAGCATCAGCTATGGAATGGCTCCCGCAGGAGCCCCTGTCCCAGCTGCTGCTATCCTCCATGGGGCTGCCTCCGATGGCGCTGATTTCAGGCAGTGGCCGGTGGCGGTAGCTGGCGAAGTTCTTGTGGACAAGCTTGCACTTGGCAGCCAGCGCGATCAGGATGGAGATGCCGATTGCTGTCACCAGGAATCCCACCAGGTATGGCCAGCTCCTTCCCCCCTTCCCAGCAGGCAGTGCAGTGGCTGTGGCACAGGAAAGGCACATGGTCAGCCTGTGGCACAACCAGTGCTCCCATACTCCAGCCCTGTGCCTGGCTGCAGTGTGTAGCCAGCACTGGATCACTTTCGTTAGAAGCAACACAAACGCTCATCACCAAGAGCCAGCTACCAAGAGCACTGGGGGCAAAACTGCCTGACAGCTGGCTGGTACTGCTGCCCATCACTGCAGAGTCTGTGCCCCATGTGGCTTCATGGCACCTATTAATTTTCCTGCTACAAAGCCAGCAAACACCTCCAGGTGTAGGCCACCCTCCCACTAAGCCACTGCACCAGTGTGGCCCAGCAGCCTGAGCCTCTGGGACTGTGGGGCAGAGCAGGGGTCTCCACCGGCGGCCCCATCCAGTATGATGGAGGACAGGAAGGTGCTAGACCTTATGGACACCTCTGAATCTGCACAACTTACTGTTGTTCTCGGTCACTGTGATCTGCTGTGCCGTGCTGAGCCCACGAGCAAACCGCTGCTTAATCTGGCAGCCCAGGTCCTGAGAGTCCAGAGCTGCGATCTCCTGGCCTCTCAGCCCTGGGGGCGACGCGCAGGTCACCTGCACAGCTGGGAGACAAATGGGCTAAGGTGGGATGGGGGTCATATTGTAGGGAACAACCAAAGGGAAAATTCCCTGACCAAGGAACTGTGTGTGACTCTGATTAGCAGGCCCCTTTTAACTGGATACGGACAAATCCATGGATATCCACAGAAATCCCACTGCTCTTACCAGGAGCCGAGCCCAGACGGTTGGAGACTAACCAGGCTCCAGAGGAGGAGCTGCTGAGCCCTCACCAGTGAAAATGTGGTTACTCCACAAAGATATATAAAGATGGATTTAGAGGCCAAAGTGTACATGCAGCCCATTTCCCTTAAGAGTGGCTAAATTATCCTGCTAACATTCTTAGAAATCCTTGGTGTCCTGTGTAACTTTAAGCAAGGAACAGACACATCACCTTTTGGTTTGCTGTCCCTCAACAGTGTAGGACAGGTCCCTGGAGAGCCATCTCAGAGCTTGCCCCGGGAGCGAGCGGACCAAGCAAGACTCCTACACTCGGGGTTCCCCCTGCCTGACACCTCCCCTGCCACCCATCCCCTGCGCTCACCTCGCCTGCGCTGCAGCCACTGCTGCAGAGGCTGCGCACTGCAGTTGCAGACCCAGGGGTTCCCTTCCAGGTGGACCTGTGGGACTGTCTCCATCAGCTGCAGGCTCCAAGTGTCCACACAGACCAGCATATTGTGCTGCAGGTCCAGGTGGAAAAGAGCCTTCAGTGGCAAAAGGAAAGGGACATCAAGCTCTTGCAAGCTGTTGTTTCTTAGAAGCAGTGTGTGCAAGTTTCCCAGGCCCCTGAAAGTGTCCATGTGGATGGAGGTGATGCCGCAGCTGCTCAGGTCCAGCAGACGCAGTGCCCCAAGGTTGGAGAAGACTGCTGGGCTCAGCGTGAGCTTGGCATTGCTGGAGAGGTTGAGAGAGTACAGGGAAGGGAAGTGCTTCAAGAGAGTCCTGTGATGAGGCACGACCAAGGAGTTGAAGGAGAGGTCCAAACTGGTGATGTTCCTTGGAAGGGAACTTGGAGCATGCTGAAGGCTCTTCCCACTGCAGTCGGCCCACCCCTGGGAAAAGAGCTACTGTCTGAGATGGTCTATCCATGATGGGGAGTGTCTCTAGAGAGAGACTCCCCAAGGGTTCAAATGTCTTAATTACCCTTGCAGAGTTTAAAAAAAGGGAAAGACACACACAAGTTTAAAAAACACATGAGCTGCCAGATTGGTGTGGGCCTGGATAAATGGAGAGAGATGAGCAGGACAGGCCAGGACTGAGAGCAGCTGACTGAAACAGTAAAGGAGGAGCACACAGGGCTGTGGGAAAACCCAAATGGATGAGGTGGGTGCAAAGGCAGCAGGTCCCTGTCTTTCCTTACAGGGCAGTTGTCACATGGGGTCAGTTTGCAGAGGGCCTTCCTTTTCCTCCCCTGGATCCCCACCTCCAGCCCCTGGGGAGCTCTTGTGTGACACAGGGGCATCCTCCCAGCCGGAGCCGGGAAGCAGGTGAGCCCTGCCTGCTGCAAGGGCAGGCAGGAAGCTGAGTGGGCTGCAGAGCTGTAGGCACCTGTACCAGGCACCCATGTCAGGAGCAGCTCCCTGGGGCCAGTGCAGGACAGTGCACCCATGTTTCCATCTATCCCACATTCCTGAGGACACACCGTGAGTAGCTGTGGCTTGCTATTGGCTGGCTGTGTCAGTATCAGGAAACAAAACAGACCAAGGACCATTCACTGTCCCAAAAGACCAGCAGGGCAGGATGGAAGGATCAGTCAACCTACATGGATGGATTTTTTTTTTTAACCAGTAAAACAGGGTGCCTCAACTCAGCTAATTCTGGGGAGCAGTCCCCAGACTTACTGGGGCCCATGGCTTACTCCTGCCTGGGCTTCCAGTGGGAGAGGGTCAAATGTCCAAACTGAAGCTGCTAGAGAACAGGTCAGCAATTTAAGTTTGGTTGGCCAGGCACAACCTCCTGCTCAGGGCTGTGTTTGGACCTTGCAAGCAGAGATGCTGTGCTGTAAATTTACTGTGGTACATAGTCCTGGGTTTCTGTGTCTGGTTACATTCCAGCTAACTGGGCTTTCCATTTCTTTCACCTCTCCTTTCATCCTCCTGTCCACCTAAATCTCCTATCAGACCCTACTGTTCCTGCCTGGCAGAGGAACAGCTATGCCCTTAAAAACCTGGGATGCTGAAGACTGGGTTATAATGGGGCCAAGCCACAGGGGCACCACATGGGTCGTGTCTCCAGCTCAAACACAGCTGGGCTCAGGGAGGCTTTGGAAAACAGTGCAAACCTTTGTGTGGAATAACTGAGAGCTCAGTGGAAAGGTCAGCGGCCCATGACAGCCACTTTTCCTTCATTCTCTCAACTCCAGCCTGATGCAGCCAAGCTGCTGGCTGCAGTGCTTGTCCCAGTGGGCTAGTTGTGTTTCCTGCTCCCTGCTGGGTGCTCAGGAATCCTGGCCCCATCCTTGCCATCACTCTGGCTCCAGTCACTGCATCACCCTGCACTGGAGAAGTGAGTGAGGGGTTGGGAGCTCCTTGGGGATGTGTCTCATGGCTGCTTGCCATATACCCCCTCTTGGCTGTTACAGCTGCAGCCAAGAGACCCCCACAGTCCGAAATACCATGGATCAGGCAATGCTTTGCCAGGCCATGCTCTGGTGAACAGGCTGGACAACATGACATGTCCAGCCCAAGGCCGGGAGCAGGACAGGCAGGCTTTGGGCATGGGTGAACCACCCCTGTGGCTGGTGGCTACTGGCACAGCTCATCCCCCAATCAACTCCACTGGCTCCCGTGTGTTTTCATCACTCGTCTTCTCTTCAGCCCTGCAGAGCAGGAGCTGCCTGCAGGCCCTGCTGCCCCATGGGCACCCCGGCTGTGCTGGCAGGACCAGGAGCGGGGTCCCCTGCCCACCCTGGCTGCGGCCCGCGCCGCAGCCCCCACGGCCCCCCTACCTGGTGGTCAAGGCTGCAGGGGTGTCCCATCACCACTGACCAGACGCACAGGAAGCTACAGACCCAGCAGGGCAGGCAGGTAGGAGCCATTTGGCTCCAGGAAACTTCCGGCCAGAAAAACAAGTCTCGGGGAAAGCTGGGAAGCCGGCAGAGCCGGCCGTGCCGGGCGAGGTGTGGCCGCGGCCGCCCGGCTCAGGGCCCCCCCCGAGCCCCCGCACGCCGGCCCCGCAGACAGCAGCGCCCGGGATCCGGCCCCGCTGCGCCCCGGCCCCGCTCCTCCCGGGCGGGGGAAAGGTGGCGGTGCCAGTTACACATTAACAGCCGCGCCCCATCACCTCCCACCCGTGTGGCCGCCCGTGGCCGGTGACCGGGGCACCGCCAGCATCTGCCTGCTGCACTGTGGGGTGCCATGGGGGCTGCCCGAGTGGCAGCAGGACACTGGGAGGTGCTGGGGGACATCCAGATGAGGAGGAGGAGGAGGGGGCACCCTGTGGCATCTGCCCTGAGACGCCGTGCTGAGCCTGGTCCAGGTGTTTGGACCACGCAGCTGGGTCAGGGGCACACAGCCAGCCCCGGCCAGGGAAGCTGGGGCTGAGGCAACAGGAAAATGTCCTACAGGAAAATAAAAGTCTTGCTGGGATTCTGGCAGAAAGGAGTTTAAAGCATGCAGCAAACAGGCAGGTCTCTGGCCCAGCAGCAGCAGCTCAATGAGCAGCACCTGTCTGTGAAGGTCCCAGAGGATGGGAGTGCCCCTCCACCTTCAGCACCCCCCATGCAGACCTGCCACTTATCAGTAGTGCTCCCTGCCAGCCCTGCCATGGAGTCAACGAAAGTCTGAGAAATCACGTCAAAGCAGCATCTCATGGGTGTTTGTTGGTGCACCAGACCTGCTCCTGTGCCCACAGGTGATGGGGCAGGTGAGTGGGCAAGGCTGGCAGAGCCACAGGCCAGGCAGGGAAAGTGCTGGCTGCACTTGCTCCTGGCTTTGCCTCTGCAGCAAGACGGAGCCCCAAACTCTTCCCTGCTCCCCATTCCCTGGTCCCACACCTGCTCAGTGACAGGAAGTCGTTTACCAGCAAGAGCACTTTGGAGCTGTTGGCAACTGGGACAGGCCAGCTGCCAAAGTGCTCCTTCACAGCCTCACGTCCCACCCTTTCCTCAGGGAAAGGGCTTGCCAGCAGCCTGTCCTTCATCCTGTGGGCATGTGCTGGATGCCAGTGCAGCCGGGCATCTCCTGCTTCCCAGCTGCACAGGCAGGCTGGGGATGCTCGACCACCTCGCTTCCAGGATGCTCCTGTGCTTGGAAGGAGCTGCCCTTAACCCAACCTTGCAGGGCCTCCCCAGGACCCGCTGTGCATGTAAAACAAAACAAGCATCCAGAGAAGCAGGGCTAGAAAATGTTGCTGAGGCAGCCCAGTCCATCGGTGGATCTGCAGGGCGTTTGCATTTCCTATCAGGAAATGTATCTGTGCGTTATGGCTTCTGGCATGTGGTGCCGTGCATTAGAATGTGCAAATGATAACAGAAAGTGGTATTTTTGTCAGTCTTTGTTTTCTTTTTTAGTCTGTTGTGATTCAGCAAAAAAGCTGAAGTCTATGAAATCAGCAGATATTCAGGTGCTTGGAGTGTCCTGTGGATTGGGCAACTGGAGCTTTCCATGTTGCAGGAGAGCAAGTGCGGGGAGCTACTTTGGCTGTGCTCAGCTGTACTTATATATCTGTTGCCTCCTCTGGAGACAGATAAGCTTAAACTATAGCTGTAAGGTCCTGGTTGGGCATTCCCACAAAACTCTCCAGAAAGGTTTCCTACCCTACCTCCAGCCAAAGGAATCTGCACAGATAGACAACACAGCTCTTATCCAGGTGCTTCTAGAAAAAAACCAGACAAATCACATTGGGTCAGATTCCTCAATGAATACCTGAGATCTCCTGGGTATGGCCTGGTGCAGAGAATGACCCCACATGGCTCCCATTCTGCAAAATGTGTAGATAATTCCCTCCTGAAAGGTGACATTTCAGGGTGCATTGTAACTCAGGTTCTCTGTGATGCACTCTCCCACAGCTGCCAGGGGAGCACAGAACGAGTTGCACATGTAAGCACATGATGGCAATTACAGTTCTGAGCCTGACTGGCCTCTACAGCCAGCTTTGTTTTCCAGGCAAATGGGGGCAGCTGCACCTGGTGTCCACCTTCTTCAGATCCTCTCCACCCCTCCTGCCATGGGGTGGCCGGGCAGCTGCACTGTGGGAGCCCCTGCTCACTGCCATCCCTCCCTCAGCGTGCCATGGGCACCGTGCGGCCCCAGAGCACTCTGTAAATAGTCGGAAGCGATGAATGGATTTCCCTTTCCTTTCCATGTGTGCTTTAGATTTTTGGCCGGATACAGCATGGGCTCAGGACACATCAAAACATGAGGCTCACTCCCTGGCAGCCCTGGCTTTCACATGGGAACAGTTTGATTTGTGAAGCAGTGTGAGGTTTGGTGTGTGAAACTTATGGTGATTTCCTGAGGAATGCTTTTTGTTTGCCCGGCAAAGAGCCTGGAGCCTGCTGGTGGCTGGCACAGCCTCCCTGGAATGCTGGGTGTGAGACCCTCTGGGGTCACACCTTGCAGCAAGGCCGTGTCGTGTCATGCCGTGCCCATGCCAGCACTGGGCATGGGAAAGTGCTCAGGGAAAGCCAGGCTTTCTCCTGCTTCTACTTCCCCCCAGACATGTTTACCACAACACGGAGGGTTTTCTCCCCAGGCAGTGGCCACCCTCCCGTATGGGCTGGGCAGTTTGTTGCCGCCCTGCCTGTGCTCCCACTCAGCCCCTTTCAAGCCAGACGGTGTCCCCATGATGGGCCACTGCAGGGTGAGCTAGGCCCTGTCACAGCACGGAGCCCGGGTGGGCCATGCCTCGCATCCCGGCTCGTGGCGGCGGGAGGCTGAGGTGTCGCGAGGTGTGCACGGCCTCAGCCCCGCCGCACGCCGCTCCCTGGGGGACAGCCTGTGCAGGGCTGCTCCCGACGGCTCCTGGAGTCAGGGCCGTCTCCAAACAATGGGTGGAGAGCAGGAAACGCCGCATGGGAAACAGGATTTGGCTCCGCCGCCGCCGCCAGCCACGGCCCCTTGGCCCCTTTCCTTTCCCTGCTCCAGAGAGCCCTTCCCACAGCCACCAGCCACGGAGCTGCACCGAGGGGATGGGGATGCCGCCGCCCGGACGGGCTGGGGCATGAGGCGCTCTGAACCTCGGACAAAAAGCAGGGTTGGGACAGCTTCTGCCTGGGCTAGGGGCTCAGCATGGCTCAGGGAACCCTGAGCACACAGCCCTAGCCCTGGAGGGGTGGGCAGGTGCCTTTCCCTGGAAGAGCTGCCACCAGGCAGGGGACCCCAGTGGCCCCTTGGCCAGCAAGCCCTGCTCTGAGCAGCCAGCTGGCCACTGAGCCAGCAGGAACGGGGGCATCTCTCTGTCCGTGCCCAGGCTATGCACCAGAGGAGGTGATCCCAGCTGCCCTGGAAGTCAAGCAGCAGCATGGAGAAGAGACAGGGGGCACGGGCAGGGAGCAGGACTCCTGAGCTGCTGCTCACGTGGAGCTCCTAGGCAGCCACAGCCTCCAGCTCTGACCCCAGTAGCCAGGAAATGCTGGGGATTTTCTGATCTCTGCCAGATTCAGAACAAGCTCCAAGGACATGGGACTCCAGGTTTATCTTCTACTTCTCTTCCCACATCTGACAGGTAAAGTGCCCCTTTTCCTTTGCCCCAAGAGAGCAGCCCCTGCCTCAGAGTGGCTTGGTGGGACAAGGCAGCTGTGGAAGCTCAGTGGCGCCATCGGAGCAGGGTTGGGAGGGAGGAAATATCCCTTTGTGATCAGCCATTTGGCGTGCTCAGAGGCGCCTGGCTGCCTCTCCCTGACATGGGAGGACAGGCACCCCAAGACCCCCGTTCTGATGCATGTTTGGCTCATTCTGGGTAGCTGATCCAGTTGAGGTCTCCAAAAGGAGAGTGGAAATGCCCACTGTGTCATCCCAACGGGTCTGCAACGCACCTCGCTTTACCCTGGCTGTGCCTTCTGGGCTGGGGGTGGCAAAAATGTAATGGAAAGGGGGAGGCATCTGGGTGACAGGATCTGGCCCTCAGGCAGGGCTGGTGTGGCCATGCTCCTGCCCACCTGTGACACACCCTCATGCTCCCCCACCCCAGGGGCCATCCTGGACATCACCCTGATCGCCAACGTGCAGAGCCTGTCCCACTCCGACTTCTTCCTCACCTGTGTTGTGGGGGAGCATGATGTGAGCTACCTGCAGATCGAGCGGGAGAACAAGATTGTGATGACGCATCCCAAAATGGGTTTTCAAAACTACCGCAACCACAGCAACCAAGTCCAGGCCAGGGGCTTCTCCAAGGCCGATCTGGTGGGGATCCTCTACTGCCTGGGGCGCACCCCGACTGAGCAGGCCCAGGTGGTCTATGTGCACAACAGCCACAACGGTGAGTGGCTTTTGGGGGCAGCAGGAGCACGGGGGAGCTGCCCACCCTGTCCTATGCAATCCCAGGACCAGCCAGGATGGTGGGGGGATAGTGGTGACCCATAGGCTTGGTTTGGGGTCCACCAGCCTCACCAGTGGGGTGGAGATGGAGGGGAGATGGAAGGGATGTTCAGCTGGAGGAGCATGGCTAAGCTCCATGGAGGAGCCGTCTGGATTTGTAATGGTGCCTGGGAGAAGGGCAAGGTCCAAGGGGAAGTTGAGTGCCCTTGGAGGAGGCTGTGGGATCTGGAAATCATTAACCAGAGCAGGGGACAGCCCTTCAGAGCTGTGCCAGCCCATGCCCCCACCACAGGCTCAAGGGGAGGAGGTAGTGCTGGGGCAGATCTTTGGCAACCTCCCCAGGTGCTGGACAGACACCATCCCAGGGCAGCACATTGCCGCTCTGGCAGTGGGGCTTGCTGAGAGGCACTGTTGGGCTGCCTTGTAGACAAGAGCAGTGCTGGGCTTGTCTGCCACTCCTGTTTTGGGCCATAAAAACCAAAAGGGCCTCCCTGGGCTGAGCAGCAGCAGTGCCACCACCTGCGGCAGCACTCTCCCTGCGACCTTCCCTGCGACCACTGCCCCTGCGACCTCCGCTCCGTCTGCTTGAGACTTAGCAAAACTTTTAGGACTGAAATTTTTTGTGATGTTTGCCTCAGGATGCTTTCTAGCTCCCTTTTAGAAAGTCTAGCTAAAACAGGTGACCTTTTGCTGAGAATAAGAGGAGGGGATACAAGTTTCCCTGCTTGTGTTAAGACACAGCATCAGCACGGAGCTCAGATGTCTGCAAGCTGGGGCACAGAGGCTGCTGGTGGGTGCAAGCATCCCCCAGGGAGCAGGGCTCAGCCTGTGTCCTTGGAAAGAGGCTTAAGCTGAAGATAGCAGTAGTCCTATTGGAAACAGAGCTGGATGATCTGAGCAAGCAGGGTGGCACTGAGGGGGGAGCAGAGGTGTATGGAGACAGTGTGGGAGGCATGACCAGCAGCGGGGGGGTGAGGAGCAAAGAGGGATTTCTGCACCCGCAGATGTTCTTGTTTATAAACCATGGATGGAGGTGATGGCTCTGGGGCTCCATCCTTGGGACAGTGTTTCCTGTGGTGGGGTGTTCTGAGCCAGCCTCGCTCCTGGGTCCGCTTAGCCGGGCCGAAATAGTGCTGTGAGGAAGCTGGTCAGTGCCGGGGTTCAGGCCGCTGTGGGAATTACAAGTACCAAAAAGGTGTCTCTTTCACAAGTTCCAAAGAAGCTGCCATTGCTCTGTTTAGAGGAGAAATTAAAAATATAAAGGAAATAGTAAGCAAAAAAGTTAAATGTTTGCAGGAGGGCTGGATACAGAACGCGCTGGGGGGACTTGGTGTGTGTCATCTCTCCTGTTCAGCCTGAGAGCACACCAAAGCAGGCCAGGGCAGTGAAGCAGTGGGTGGGGAATGCAGTTAGAGGAAAGCTGGCAGCTCCCTAAAGGTCATGCATGGAGAAGAACTTAGGAAGTTTGATAAATTTTGGAAGCATTGCTAAAAAAACAAAGTAAGGCAAACCCAAGAGATCCTGAGGAGCAATTTTAGAAGTGTTTAAATCTGGCAATAAACTATTTTTTACACTATCCATAGCAGAAAGACCCAGAAAAACAACTACAGAAAAACAAAATTATTTTATTTTGCATCTATGTGCACAACAGAAAAGCTGGGAAAACTTGGTGGGGGTTCTGTCTAAAATGCCAGTGTTGATAGCAGGAGACAGGCAATAAACAGCAAAACAGAGCAGCACAGCATCGCCAGGCTGGGCAGGCGGTGATCAAGGCTGCGTTGCTGCCCATGGGACACCAGGCTTTCCTAAAAGCTTCTGGGTAGGGAGCTACAGGCCTGAAAACTCAGGTCAGAGCCTGGCAAATTAGCAGAAACTGTAATAAAGAGCAGCATTTGTGGTTATGTGGTCCCAGAGAAAGAGGCAGCTGGGTTTGCAGTGGGAGAGTCTGGGGCAGCAGCGGTGAGGATGCTGTGGAAGACCAAATTGACACTGTCTGCTTGGATTCCTAGAGAAAACTGGGAAAACTCCCTTTCAAAGGTTCTTTGATAGAAACTTTGCACCCAGGGGGCAGCAGTAGAGATCTTTGTATGGGTAAATAACTGACTAAAAGAAGGTAGAGCAGGAATAGGAGTGGTCCTTGTCACATGAGGGAGTTCCTACTGGCATGACACGGGGTCTCTGCATGGACCTCTGTCACTTACTGTGGGTACAAAGATCTGAACAAGGAGCCGTGGGGAGATGATGGATGCACTATGGAATGACAGAGAGACAGGAGGGATGCAGCCTGGGAGGGCTGCAGTGCTGGAGTGACAGGTAAATCGGTGTGGTGTGCGCAAATGCAAACGTTGTGTTTGGGGTCCCCAGGGAACTGTCGGTTCTTGTTCCAGGGAGTGAGGTGGAGACAGAATGAGGGCCATATCTATGAGCCCTCTTCTGGGGGCTACAAAGCCCGTGGAAGAAAGATCCTGACTAGAGGGATAGGTGGGAAGGCGATTCTGGGAAATTACTGAGAAGCGTGACCTGTGGTGCCCTTCCCTGGGCGTCTGCAGTGTGTGCTGCTTCCTCCTGGTCCTTGGCCTCAGAGGGGCAGGACACAGTGCTGGATGTGTTTTGGCTCCAACCCGGCGTAGCTCCTTTTAGTGTGTGCAAGCTGGAGTACTGCCAGGCTCCAAAAGCCAGCAGCCGCCTGTGTCCTCCTTTGTGTCTGTGCTGGCACGCCCAGGGCTTGGTTTCCCAGGCCCTAAGGTATTTATAGCCCCGTTTGTGCTCAGGCTGGGGTCTGGCTGACTCACATTAATACTCTGTGAGTTCATTGCTGCTGCACACCCCAGCACCTGGGGAATCAGGAAGACAGCCATGACTGGGCTGCTGGTCCTGGGGACTGGAGTACAGCCACCTGCACAATTAATTCCCCTCACCTGCCCTGCTGTCCCTGCCTGCAGCACTCCACACCTCCCCAGCCGGCAGCAGGCAGGGTGCACCATGCACACGTGTTCCAGATGTCACCTCCCCAGACTGCTGCCACCAGCATCCTGTGCAGGCGGTGGGCTGTCAGAGGGCGGGGTGCCAAATCCCATTCCTTGGTGTCTGCCTGAAGGGGCTGAAGGAGCCAGGAAGGGAGCCCTGTCCCTGCAGAGGCTTAGGGTCCTGGGTCCAACATGGAGCAGACAGGGAGATGTGTCATGACATTCCAGCAGAAACATGTGGTGGGTGCTGGGCTGTGCCAGGGTGTGTCCTGGTGTGAGAGTGTCAGCACTGCCCTGGGGTGTGAGTGCCCTCAGGGGTGACTGCTGTGCACCCTGTTCCTCCTCCTCCTCCTCCGCAGCCCACCTCTTCCCAGTGAAGGCCACACAGTCTGTGAATGTTGCCGAGGCAGCCACCTTCTCTGCCAGGATCCTCAAGAGGAAGGAGACAGATGTTATGTGGAAGAGAAATGGCAAGTAGTTCCAGGAGCAGGCACGGGGCTGGCGCTGGCCCTGGGAGCACAGGAGGTCACAGATAACCCTCTGTCCCCTTGCAGGCACCTACTACCAGACCACAGACCGGGGTGAGGTGCAGGATGACCACGTAGTCCTGACACTCCCCAATGTCAGTGTCAGCGAAAACGGTGTCTACAGTGCCACGTTCATGGGGGACAGCCCTCTGTGGAGTGCTTTCTACCGCCTCATCGTGAGAGGTGAGCAGGGCCCTGGCTGCCTGGGGACAGCCCAGTACCCTGCCCTGCAGCAGGTGGCACTCTGGCCCACTCTGCTCTCTCTGCAGCCTGTCCTGCGAAGAAATGGGGACCATCCTGTGAGAAGGACTGTCCTGACTGTCTGAACGGCGGCATCTGCCACGACCACGTTGGCGAGTGCATCTGCCCTCCAGGGTTCATGGGCACCCGCTGTGAGAGAGGTGGGTTCCCCCTGCCCAGCATTGGGTGCTGTGCCCAGGGCATCTGTGGGGCTCCCTTGCACGCCCAGACCTGAGCACTGTGTCTAGAAACACCACGTTCATCCCCAGCACCTCCCCACCTGCAGTGCCTTCTGTTCCTAGGCCAGGGCTGGACCACCCACATGGGTCCCACGTCTCCCCGAGGTGGTGATACGGGGCTTGGGGCACCCGAGCCAGCCCTGTGCCATGCATGAGCAGTGCATGGATGAATGGTGGGTGAGGGGAGACCATGCTTCTTTTCCCAGCCTGCCGGGAAGGCCAGTTTGGCCGCAACTGCCAGGAGACCTGCCCGAGAGCCCAGGGCTGCCGAGGGCTGAGCTTCTGCCTGCTGGACCCCTACGGCTGCTCCTGCGCCTCGGGCTGGAGTGGCTCCCGATGCGACCAAGGTAGAGGGACATGGGTGTCCATCAGCTCTCCCACCCAGCCTGGGCTTCCTCCAGGGCCTGGCTGCTCTCCAGCAGCACCCTCTCCCAGTCTGAGGGTCAGCACAGACTGAGCAGTGCTGCTGCCTGCATCAGCTGCTTGCTGTCTCTGTCTCCATGGCCCTGTGCCATGGCCAGGGGTAGCAGTGAGCTCTCCTCTTCCCACAGCCTGTCCCCCAGGATTCTATGGCCCCGACTGTGCCCTGGGGTGCACCTGCCAAAACGGAGGCAGCTGTAACCGCTTCAGTGGCTGTGTCTGCCCTGCAGGCTGGCATGGGCAGCATTGTGAGAAGTCAGGTGAGACTGGCACGGGGCTGTGGTGGGTTTCCATCCTCCACCCTCAAGTGAGCGCTGGCTCCTTCCTCACTGGTGACTGGGAGGGCATTGGCTGTTGGTCTCACCAGTCATGCCTGCAGAAATAGCCTCCAAGTCTGTGGAAACCAGGACATCTCAAGGGCAACATCTGGTCTGGCATCCAGCACTATCTGTGCTGAGAGTGTTCCTGAGCCCAGCATGTGGGGTGCGGATCAGGGCTGGACCACAACGTTCATCACCTTTCTCTTGGCACCACAGTCTGGCTGCATCTGGGTCCAAGGAAAGGTGCCAGGCTTTCTTGTGTCTGGGGAGGAGCAGGGTCAGCCCTAATGTTCATTTCTGTGTACCAGACCGGTTTCCCCAGATCATCCAACTGGCCTCAGAGCTGGAGTTCAACCTGGGCTCCGAGCCCATCATCAGCTGCGTGGCCATTGGCAACCCACTGCCCACCACTGACAGTGTGGAGCTGCGCAAGGCTGATGGCACTGTGCTCAAGGTACTGCCCCATGCCCTTGCCCCACCACCATCTCCATGTTGCCAGCTCGCTCAAGAGCACCTGGGGCTGCTGGGCAGCTTCAGACTGACAGGGGCTCTGAGTGGAGGGGCTGACAGCACCCTCTGTGCTACAGCTCATCAAAACCATCATCGAGCCGAAGCAGATCACCTGCGAGTTCGAGGTGCGGCACCTGACCAAGGCGGACACGGGGCTCTGGGAGTGCCGAGTCTCCACAACTGGGGGCCAGGACAGCCGGAAAGTCAAGGTCAATATCCGAGGTGAGGAAAGTGTGGTGACATGAGCAGAACAAGCCAGGGTTGCTGGGGGAGGCTGCCAGCATGGTGTGGCTATACCACGCCTGCACCGGACTGGGTGCCTCCCATTGTGGGCTGCAGTGCCAGCAGACAGGTTTGGGTGATTATAAAAGACGTTCCTGACAAAGCTGGAAGGAGCCAGGAGGTGGCAGATGTATCCACACTCTGCTCCTTGTTGTTCCCAGTCCCACCAGTGTCATTTCCTTCTTCCCCCAAGTGCCACCAGTGCCCTTGAGTGCCCCGCGGCTGTTGTCCAAGCAGAGTCGCCAGCTCGTGGTGTCGCCCGTGGACTGCTTCTCTGGGGACGGACCCATCACCTCCATCAAGCTCTTCTACAAGCCCAAGGATGACAATTCAGCATGGTCATCCATTGTGGGTATGTGTCGGCAGAGCTGGGGGCACAGGCAGGACCTGTGTGGGAGGGTGGGGTCTGGGGTGGGCAGATGTCTCCATACCAGACCCCCCGTGGTGATGCTGAGGAGGATGCTGGTGGCAGGGCAGATTGTGGATCATGGGCATGTCTTTGACATGTCCTCTTGGCCAACAGTTGACAACAGTGAGAACATCACCCTCATGAACCTCCGGCCAGTGACCGCCTACATCGTCAAGGTGCAGTTGAGCCGGCCAGGGGCTGGTGGGGAAGGCAGCAAGGGGCCTGAAGCCATCATGGTGACCGACTGCCTTGGTGAGCCTCCATCTCCCTCACCCTGACCCCGACCCTGCACAGCACAGAGCCTGTAAAGTCTCATGGCTGATGCGCTGTGAGGTTTTGCTGCCTTTTTGTTTGCAGAGCCCACAGTCAAGCCTGTGATCGAAGGCTGGTCCATAGAAGAGAAAAACATGCTTCATGTCAACTGGAAATTGCCAAGTAACCACGAGCCAGCACATGGGTTCATTGTCCACCTCTTCGACTCTGCAAGGCGGTTGGTCTCTGAGAAAAACATCACGTCCATCTCTGTGCTCTCTGCCCGCATCGGGGACTTGGAGTTTAACAAGGAGTACAGGCTGGAGGTGCTGGTGTACCACTGCACCAGCCTGGGGCCTCCTTCTGACCCCTATAAGGTCATGATCAACAGCAAAGGTGGGTCTATAACAGGGAATTACTATGATAAATCAGTTATAAATGTAACAGCACCCATCCCCAGGTCCAGCTGCTCCTGTATCCCATCTCTGATAGAACATGAACAGCTTTTTGGGGAAAAGGGGCCCTCTTTTCCTCACTAGACCCTGCAGCCTCCGGCACCAAGCAGCTGAGAAACATCCTAAGCTGAACGTGATATTCAGGCCATCACAAGTGATGCTCACAAATAGATCTGTTCTCTGCATCCATGCCCAAACCCTGATGGGCCTGGCTATACATGCAGCCTTCACAATACCTTGTAGCAACAAGTTTCTTGATATAATTCTACTCTGCATGAAAAAAAAGAATTTGCTTTGATTTGCTTTAACCCTGCTGCCAGGTAATTTTGCTGGGTGGTCACTAGGGCCTGGGGAGCCCTGCAGTCCCACCTGTGGGCACACACACATGCAGCCCCTGAAGTAGGTGGAAGACCATGGGGAGGTGGAGCACCAGCCTGACCAAGCTTTCTGGAAACCAAGGGGAAAGGCATGCACGAGGCCTTTGGGGAGGCTTTGCACTGGCTGGTACACATTGAGAGGACTGGTAGGCATCAGGCTGGAGGGATAAGAGGTTTCCTCTGCTCTCTGCTTATAAGAGCTTTGTGTGATTTGGGGATTTGGCATTAAGGATGTGGGCAGGCAGGAGAGGGCTCAGAGGAGGTGGTGGGAACGCAATGTGTGAGAGAGGCCTGAAGAAATAAAATGTCAGAGGAGCTAGTCAATACACAGGCATCTAGACCTCAGATGGTCTCTGCGGCTGGGAACATGTCGGGGTACAGTCTTGCTTCATTCTGGTACATGGAGAGCAGCTCTCCAGGGATCCCTGGAGGTCCCTCAAAGCTGGCCTGGCTCTGGTTGCCACTGCCATCCGCAGGGTCCAGTCTTCCCACCAGTGTTGAGCTCCTGCAGCACCAGGAGCCCTGTCCTGGGACTAACACTCTCCCCTCTGTCCCAGGGCCCTCTGCCCCGCAGCTGCTCTCGGCAGAGCCTGTGTCCGACACCGCCGTCAGGCTCTCCTGGCAGGTGCCCGAGTACCCCAACGGGGGCATCACCAAGTACATCGTGGAGCTGCAGCAGCTGGGGGGCACCAGTGAACCCCAGTGGATCGACACCGACAGCGGCGCTGAGACCACCAAGATTGTTGGGGGCCTCAATGCCAGCACCAGCTACCAATTTCGTGTTCGTGCCAACTCCCATGTCCCAGGGGAATGGAGCCAGCCCATGAAAGCCAAGACCCTTGGGGATGGTGAGAGGGGTGTCCCAGCAGGCAGGGAGCTCACAGCCTTGCTGCAGCTTGGGCTCAGATTCTGGGTCAGCAAAGAATGATTGGGGTGCTTGTAGTAACGTCTGAGAGTGGCTCTGAAGCAGCAGCCCAAGACCAAAACTCTTGGTGTCTTAAGAAAACCTGTTCCTCCTAGTCCTAAAGGGGCAGGGGTGGCATGATGACAGCATGGCACTTACAGAGTGGCTCTGCCTTGTCCAGAGGTGGATGTGAGTCAAGGGGCCAGAGGAGCAGAGCAGAGCCAGCATGGGAGGAGATCATGACTTGACCCAAAGCTGGTTGGAGATTCAGAAACCAATGATTCAGTGTCAGGAGCTGGGCTGTGACACTCTCCCCTCTGTGCCACTGTGGCACCAGGAGCTCAGGATGTGGTTATGGTATCTTCATTGCTGGCCTGGGTGCTGGGAGAGGGCTGCTGTCATGGTGCTTGGCCACTAGTGCGGGCCAGGCAGGGCTGGACCATGGACCACAACCCTCCATCCCTCCTTTTGGCAGGAGCACTGAGTGTGCCGCCCAGCCTGGGCAGCCAGAGCCCTGAGCAGGCGGGAACAGACCAGCAGCTGCTCTTGGCCATTGTTGGCTCTGTGTCCGTCACTTGCTTCACCATCCTCTTTGCTCTCCTGGCGCTTTTCCTCATCAAGAAGAATTTTTTCCACCGGCGCCGCACCTTTACGTACCAGTCTGGCTCGGTGAGTGCCGCCTGCCCCGCCAGGACCGTGTCCCCTGCTCCCCACGTCCCAGCCCGATCCAGGTCACGTTCCATAGCCTCCAGTCCGGATGCCGCCAGACCTCACTTCCACACGGAGAGGGTGCGGAGCCCGCCCTTGCCCATGACTCCTGTCCTGCTGGAACTGCCGCACGGGCAGAGAGGTGCCCGGTGCCTCTAACCTCACCCGCTCCCATCTGCCAGGGGGAAGAGACCATCCTGCAGTTCAACTCAGGGACCCTGACCCTGACACGCCGGCCCAAACCGCAGCCTGAGCCCCTCAGCTACCCCATTCTGGAGTGGGAAGACATCAAGTTTGAGGACATGATCGGGGAGGGCAACTTCGGGCAGGTAATCAGGGCCATGATCAAAAAGGACGGCCTGAAAATGAATGCGGCCATCAAGATGCTGAAAGGTAAGTGTTGGGGGAGACAGGCAGGGTGGGCTGAGGGCTGCAGCTGTGTCCTGAGCCATGCTTGTGCTGGGGAGCATCAGGAGTCATTCGCAGAGCAGCAGAGGACCTTGTTGTAGGCCTGAGGTGTCCATCCCTTCTTTGCTTCCAGAGTTTGCTTCAGAGAATGACCATCGGGACTTTGCCGGGGAGCTGGAGGTGCTGTGCAAACTGGGCCATCACCCCAACATCATCAACTTGCTGGGTGCCTGTGAGAACAAGGGTGAGGGCTGTCCCATTCTACCCTCTCCCCAGCCCCACAGCCTCTGCCCAGCTGTGTATTCCTTTTTGCTGGGGAGAGCCCCAGTAGCCCAACCTCCTCCTGCCCCCCAGGCTACCTGTACATCGCCATTGAGTATGCTCCATATGGAAACCTCCTCGACTTCCTCCGCAAAAGCCGAGTCTTGGAGACAGACCCAGCCTTTGCCAAGGAGCACGGCACTGCCTCCACCCTCACATCCCAGCAGCTCCTCCAGTTTGCTTCAGACGTGGCCAAGGGGATGCAGTACCTGAGTGAGAAGCAGGTACATCCCTCAGAGCACCCTTTCCCTGGGACCTGGGGGTTCCCCACCAGGGCATGAGGTCCCTGGGACCAGCAGGAGGCAGCTTGTGGCTCCACTGCTCTTCCTGTTCAGTTCATTCACAGGGACCTGGCAGCAAGAAACATTCTGGTGGGAGAAAACCTGGCCTCTAAAATTGCTGACTTTGGCCTCTCCAGAGGGGAGGAGGTCTATGTGAAGAAGACAATGGTGAGGCAGGAGCAAAACATCTCCATGGGGCCTGCACCAATGTGGTGGGCAGGATGCTGGGTCTGACTGGATCACAGCTGTGTTCCACCCAGAGGGCACGCTCCAGTCCTGATGGTGGCTCTCTCTTTCCCCAGGGCCGTTTGCCGGTTCGTTGGATGGCCATCGAGTCCCTCAACTACAGCGTGTACACCACCAAGAGTGATGTGTAAGTCCTGCAGGCAGGAGCACCGGGGCTGGGGCATGTCTGTGGCTGCTTCCACCCCTCTCTGGTGCAGTCAGAGAGGCAATGCTGTCGCTCTGGGTGCTGCAAAGGCAGGAGGTGATGCTGGTGCATCTCCCTGGGGAGCTGCTGGCTCAGCCCTGGCTGCCTGTTCCACCCTGAGCTTTGCCCTGTGCCCATCAGCAGGGCACAGCTGGGCACTCCGTCACAGCCTCGGCTCCTCCCCTTTCAGGTGGTCATTCGGTGTCCTGCTCTGGGAGATTGTCAGCTTGGGTAAGGCTCTTCTCTGTCCCCTGCCTTCACTCAGGTCCCTGTAGATCTGGTTATCCTGGAGCCCCGGGGGGAACACCCTCGGGACTGTCACCTCCTCAGCCCCTGTGTGTCTCTGGCTGCAGGGGGGACACCGTACTGCGGGATGACGTGTGCCGAGCTCTACGAGAAGCTGCCCCAGGGATACCGCATGGAGAAGCCGCGCAACTGCGATGACGAGGTGTAAGTGGACAGAGCCTCGGCTGATGGTGGCACCCACATCCTGCTGACCCAACTTTCAGTAGCTTCTGCCTGGTTCCCTCCGCATTGTGGCTGAGGGACGGGCTGGGGTCCTACACCCCAAACACTCTTCCTGGGCTTTAGTTTCCCGCTTGCTTCCCCCATCTCCCACAAAGAGGTTTTCTTTCCCCTCTACCCTGTGCGCACTGAGCCGCCCATGACTCTCCGCCCCCAGGTATGAGCTGATGCGGCAGTGCTGGCGTGACCGCCCCTACGAGCGCCCTCCCTTCGCCCAGATCTCCATGCAGCTCATCCGCATGCTGGAGGCCAGGAAGGTGAGTGGGTGCGGCTCCGTGGGAGGGATGCCCACCGAGCACGGGGCTTTTCCACATGCTGGAACATCCCTTGGGCTGGAGGATGGGACAGCCAGCAGCAGAACCATGTGTGGGGGTTAACCCCAGCATCACTTTTTGGGTGTGGGGAGGCGACAGGGCGCAGTGCCCGTGAGCGTGCTGCGGGGGGAGGTAGATGTGGCCGCCCTCACAAGCGGCTCCTCACTGGAGTTCCCCCACAGGCCTACGTGAACATGGCCCTGTTCGAGAACTTCACCTACGCGGGGATTGATGCCACCGCTGAGGAGGCGTGAGCTGCGCTGGCACCGCTCAGAGGGGCAGCGCTGGCCCCAGCCTGCTGGAACAGTGCTGTAGGGACAAGGGCTGCTCGTCCCGCCCCAGGGCCAAGCAGCCAAATGCCAGTGCCCCTTCCCAAGAGCACCTTCCCCGCGGCAGGACTGTGCCATCCCCTCCCTGGCATGGTGCCTGCCATCGACAGCCCCACACTGCTGGGGACACGCTGGGATGGCCCCCAAGGACAAGCAGCAGCAGGGTGCTTGCAGCAGAGCAGGCAGGCGAGGGCCTCCCTCAGGAGCCAGGGCACTGCCTAAGCCCACGGACACAAATGCTCAAGCTTTGGGGCGAGAGGAGAAAGCAGCAGCACGGCCACTGCCCACCCTGCAGCTCTCAGCGTGCTCTGGGCCTGACGTGGAGCCAGGGGGCTGTGAGCAGTGCTGCTGGCATGGGATAGGGCCACCCCAGCAGGTGCAAAGGGACAGTGTTGGCTGTGCACAGCCTCCAGCTCTGCAGTGGCTCTTCAGAGGTGTCAGCTCTGCCTTACGGACAATAAAGATCATGCAACAAGCCGTGTCCAGAGGAGTGTTGGTGGGGACCCAGCTGACAGCACTGGGAAACAGGATGTGGGGGCCCAGTGATCTGCTGCTGTGGTGGGCACTCCTCAGAATCCTGTTCCCTTTGGGGTTCTCTGATAATCCTCAGGAATGTCTCAGCATTCCCAGACAAGTCCTGGGTCTCATCATGCCATGGAGATGGGTTTTCTTAGGATCCAACTGGGATCTCTTTCCACACACACAATTTCTTGGTCCTGTCCCCAAAGGGATATGGAGAACAGATTATGTCCTTCCTTTGCACAGCTGCCTCTTGCATGCTTGAAAATTGTTCCTGCAGTTTCCCCTCGGCTGGCTGCTCTTCAAAGGGATGGCCCTGCCCCTCCAGCTGGGTCCTGTGGAGCTGTGCAACTCCACACCCTTCCCACCCTGTCCAGCTGGCACCTCCCAGCACTGTGCTGAACCATTGGGTAACTTCCCACATCTGGCAAAGGGACCGCTGTGTTTGACCAGCCTGCTCGAACATGTGCTGCCAGGGTGATCCTCACGTGCCCACTCTTGAAGGGTCGCCTGGGCTCTGTGCTGACCCTCCTGCAGGAGTTCCTGTCCCAGGCTTCGGTCCCTCAACTGCACTGCTGCTGTTTGTTACCCTGACAATGGGTGGGCTTCACTTTTGCTGGCTTCAGCTTGCTGGGCCCTGGACATGCCATCCAGCTGCCTGTCTATCTGCCTTCTGCAGTCCCACGAGAAGCAAGAGCAGCTCCTGTGGAGCCTGGTATCCCAGTCAGAGACAGGGGCATTTGCATTGTCCTTCTGGGCAAGAGTTTTTAATCCACAGAAGGTCTTTGAACCCTGTCAACACCATTCTGATTTTCCATTCTGGCCTCCAGTGCTCTTTGGTGTCAACTGCAGCTGTTAGTGAGCAGCCTCTCTGCCCCATCCCTGAGGTTCCTAGTGAATCAGTGATGGGGACTGGCCCTCACAAACAGTCTGACATGTGACACTGCCTCTGCACCTCCTCTGCTCCCAGCTGGGAATGGTGTCTGGGGCAGTGTCACCAGTCTGGCTTATACCTAAGTCTTTCTGCTTTTTTTTTACAAAATTTGTCTGTGACAAGTCGGGATTGGCTGCTCCCATCTCCCCTCAGTGCCTCTGGTGCTGTCCCCAGCTGCTGGGCATGAAGAAGCAAACCTGGCCTTGGTGCAAAGGGAACACATGTGCAAGTGTCTCCTTGTGCCCTGGCTGGTGTCCCCGGGCTGTGCAGCAGTGCTGTGCCCTGGCAGGGTGGGAGAGCCTTCAGCCACCCATGCCAAGCAGAGGTAGTGAGCTGGCATGAGGTTGAGCATGACTGTGGGACCTCACTGTGGTGGCCCTGCTCCTGCACCACTACCACCACTAGCACCTCTGTGGGCTCTGCCAGTGCTTGCTGTGCCTGCAGCTCTGCTCCCGGCACAGCTACGGAGATGGTGCTGCTGGCAGAGCAGATCTGCAGTGCACCGCTGCCAGGTGGCACAGGACTCGATGGAGGCAGATCAGCTGTCCCATATCCCGTGCTCCCATGTGGCAGTAGCCCCAACAGCCTGCCCTGCCCCACACAGGGGCCTCCCTAGTTTCTCGGGGGTTGTTTTTCTTCCTACCCCATCCTCCCAGCATGCCAGTAGCCACAAGGGCAGGACATGCCGCCTATCTGATAGGAGCAGTCTCTCTTGGCACTGCGGCCGGCGGCAGAGGGGCTGCGGCACAGTGGTTTCGGGCACAGGGAAGTGCGGGTGATGGGGCGGGGGGAGCCCCCAGCCAGGCTTCCTGAGCTGCACAGTCACCACTTCCCAGATAAAGGTATCGCCCGGAGGAGCTGCAGCAGCTCCCAGGACACCGGGAAGGGCCGAGTGCGGCACGTGTGGCCCCGGCACACAGGTTGCAGGATGGCAACCTGCCTGTGCCAGGGCTGGCAGCTCTCACTGCTCTCTGCCATCCTGCTCAGCCTCTGCAGCCCACCGTCAGCCCCTGAGCCAGTGACCGCCCAAGGTAGGTCCTTGGGTCTATTTTCTCCTCCAAAGGATGGGCCAGAGAGGAGCCAGAATGCCAGGTATGGGCAGCAAGCATCTCACAGCAGCCAAAATCTACAGGACTGGGAAGGGGCCGTTTCAGGAGGGTGTGCAGGGGGTGTTCAGGGTGAGCAGTGGAGTGTCGTTCTCACATGTGGGACACCCTAAGATGCCTGGAGTAAAGGAACATCCATGCTCTCTGCAAGCAAAACTTGGCAGCCCACGGGTGGCCCCTGCGGATGGCAGCCTGGTGCTCCCAATCCTGCTCAGGTAGCAGAGGGGCTCCCTGCTCATCAGAAATTCTCAGAGTTATGACGTGATGAGGGTTTGAGCGAGACTCGAGTCAACATCTGACAGCACAGCTCTGCACCACGGATAATGCAGTGGTGCTTCCAGGCTACCCCCAGTGCTCCTGCACTAGCCTTGCCGTGGTCTTACTGTCCTGTCGGGCACCCTCAGCTGATAGCTGGCCCCAGTCTGGTTCACTGCACCTGCCAGAGCCACTCCCCAACTTTGTCTCATTTCAGACTTCTCCATGCATTCTTTGAGAACCTCTTTAGCCCCTTTAGAACTTTCTGTAACACCATAAAAAGCATTAACTGAATAAAACCCTGTTGATCTCCTGCTTGTCTCTCCAGCCCCACCTCAGGTCTCTGGCCAGGACAGCTTAGGGAGCACATTTTGAGTCACCCCCATAGTGACAGTGGGATCAGGGTCAGGGTTAGGCTCATCCTCTCTCTGCCCACAGCCTCTGCAAAATCATTGTGCCATGAGCCCTCCACAGGCTTGGCAGCACTGCCTGAGCATGGCTGGTGTGGGCTGCAGAGCTGGGCAGCTGCCCTTTTTAAGAAATGGCCTGTGATCAGCAAAGATGTTCTGGTAGCCCACAGGACCAGGGTGGCCTCCCACTGATGCCATGGGTCCCTGTGTCACCAAGCTGCTGGGACCTGGCCACTTCATCTCCTGGTGCTTGGAGCTGGGTGAGGTCACGGAGCCAGCAAGAGGCCTGGGGGGGGGTAATGGGGGCAAAAAGGGAAGAACAGGTGGGGGGCTGTGAGGGAGATGGGACAATGGGCATGAGGAGCAAGGCAACACAGGGCTGGGAAATGAGGAACAGGCCTGGAGGGGTCAGGGCAAGAGAAGAGACAGGGCAAGCAGAAGGACACCAAGAAGGTGGCGAGGACATTTGGGAACAGCGACTTACTCTTTGCCCAGGGTGGGCTCAACTGGCAGCGCAGCGGGTATGTAGCAGAGAATGGATACACTCAGCAAATGGAGCAGACGTTGGCAGCGGGCTTGTGGGGTCCCAAAGCTGGGGGCAACCCCTGGGGAAGGCAGCAAATGCCAGCAGGAAGGGAGGAGGAAGAGGGCTGGAGCAGGCCCCAGGGCAGAGGGAGTGGGGGAGAAAGGACTGCTGAAGCAATGCTGGGGGCAGCAAGACCACCCCTGTGCACCACATATCTTCATCTTGGGGCTGTCCCCTCTTCCATGACAACAGGGGCAGGCACCCATGTGTCAGCAGAGCCACCAGTGCTTCGGATGGAGATCCTGCAGGGTCTGATGCTCCAGTTTGTCCATGCAACGACAGGGAGTGCAGCTCACTGAGGGGGGCAGAAAAACCCACAGGCCCCCAGGGCAGTCCCTGAGCAGGGGTTTGGACATCCCCCCTTGCTCAGGACCACATGCCCCCACACCAGTCCCGAGGCCTTTCCCTTTCCCTGGGGTGCTGCTCCTCCTTATCTCACTTCCGTGCACCTTCCGGCATGAGCAGGGCAGGGGTGCTTCCCCCTGATCGCTGGGCGCCGAGCTCCCCTCCGACCGCAGGGCTATTTTGGGATGTTTGTTTGTCCTGAAGGACCTCGCGACTGAGGAGGGGGGGCGTGGTGGGGCCGGGGGAGGCCTGCACCAGCCAGGACCCCAGTGCAAGCCAGCAGCCAGCACGTGTGCCGTGTCCCTCCCCAGTGTGCCGAGCTGGTGGAGAGCACCTGTGCCACGGCCATCCCCAGGCTGCCCTGGGTGCCAGCAGGCATGGGGTGAGAGGAAGCAGGTGGGATGGGGACAGGTTTGTGCCCAGGGGCTCCTTCATGCCCACACTCCTCCCAGACGCTGCACTGCTAGCAGGCGTGTCCGAGGACATCCTCTGTTTCACCCGCTCCTTCGAGGACCTCACCTGCTTCTGGGATGAGAAGGAGGAGACAACAACTGGGATGTGCCACTTCTACTACTGGTACAGCAGGTAGGAGGTAGTGGGGACACAGATCAGCCTCCTTGCTGCAGAGCAGCAGGGTCGGGGTGTCACAGCAATCTGTGCCATCCCAGTGGCTCCTAGCTGCAGGGAGAAATGGAGAGCCTATGGGAGCTCCACACAGCAGCCACTGCACACCCTGCAGCAGGGCTGGGACCTTGGCTGTCCCTCAGTTCCATGGGGATGGATGGCCCTGCAGTGGATGGTGGCACAGGAAAGGAGCTGGTGACACGGAGGTCTCGGTGCTGTGCCCCACATCCCCTCTCCTCGAGCTTGGCCAGAGGCAGGAGGCATGAGGTGCTGCAAGGCCCCGCTCTCCATTCCTCAGGGATATGCCCAGGGCGTGCGTGGTCTCCACGTGGCGCCGTGGGGCTGGCGGGAGGCGACATGTCTGTGTCTTCCCCGGCCAGGACGTGCGGCTCTTCACCCAGCTCCACCTCCGCGTCCTGGATGCCACCACAAACCAGACCAAGTACAGGCGGGAGCTCAGCGTCGATGCAGTGGGTGAGTCCCTCTGACTGCAGTACCCTGTGACAACGGGACAGTCCCCAGACCTGGGTCTCCCGGCCTTCTGCCTGCCACGGGCGCTGGCAACACACTAAGCCCTGCATGCTTGGCACAGAGGCAGCCTTGGGGGCCACCTCCAGGTGTCCCCCAGCAGGACCAGGCATTGCCCAGATCGGGGCTGCTGCAGGAGGGCAAACACCCTGGCATGTTCCCTGCAGGTCTCATTGCCCCCCCAGCGAACATCACAGCCCGCTGGGCTGGGGCTGCGGGGCAGCTCTGCGTGTCGTGGCAGCCACCACTCGCTGACTTCCCGAACTTCTTCCTCTACGAGGTGCAGTGCTGCCCTGCCAGCTCCCCAGGGATGCCCTGCAGCACCACATCGAATCCCGCTGGGCAGCACCCTGGGGACCCCTCCATCCAGCCAACTGTCAGCACCCACACACGCAGGTCCGGGGCAGCCTCCCCAGGAGTGGGGCAGGTACATGGAGGGGTCAGGGATGGGCAGGGGGATTTGGGGGCTGCAGTTGCTCCTCAGCCTGGCCCCTCTCCTACAGAGGTTGGTCCAGGCTGACACCCGGGTGCTCCTGCGGGACCTGCAGCCAGGGGTGAGGTACCACATCCAGGTGCGCAGCAAGCCCGATGGCACCTCCATGGACGGCGTCTGGGGGCCCTGGTCGCAGGCAGTGGCTGCAGAGACACCCCACTCCTCTGGTGAGCAGCCATCCCCTCTGCAGGGGTGCTGGCAGGAACCGCAGGGAGGCACCCACCCCTGGGGCTGCAGGGGCTGAGGGTCCTGTTGTAGGCAAGGTGCAACACCCAAGTTTTGGGGGACCAAGGGGAAGCAGCCCCCTCCCTGCCCTGGCTCTCGCCTGCCCAGGAGACATCGGGCTGCGCTGCAGCACCCCTGACCTGCGGCACGTGCGCTGCGAGTGGAGCTGGGACCCTGCAGAGCCCCACAGCTCCCACCAGCTCTTCTACCGGCCACCTCCCAGTGGGGCTGGCACAAGGTAAGGGGCATGGCAGGCATGTGGCACTCAGGCAGGCACATCCCAGCAACCACTGGTCCTGCTGTGTCCCAGTATCCAACACTGGACCACCTGCCCATGCACTGCTCTGTCCTGCCCTACCACCACCAACCTCACACCTCCTCACCACCTCTCCCACCCACACTGTACCTCTGACTACAGGCAGTAGTAGCTTTCCTGGGCAAGTACAGGAGGAATGCTGGCAGTGGGTGTGCTTTGGTGGGACTAACTGGCTCCCCACTCCTCCTGCAGGGAAGATGCATGGCAACAGTGCGAGGAGGTGAGCATGGAGGCACAGGGCACCTATGCCTGTACCTTCCAGCCCAAGGCTGGCAGTGCCATATCCGTCCTGGTGAATGTCACCCAGACCTACACGCTGCCCACACACAGCTACTTCAAGGAGCCCTTCTGGTTGCACCAGGCTGGTGAGTTCCAGTGCCCACAGACCCTGCCTGGCTCACAGGGGACACAGTGTCCCATGCCATGTTTCACAGGAGTGACACATGCCTGTCCCCAACACCAACAGTGCTCACAGATGCCCCACAGCTTGTGCAGGCGACAGTGTTGCAGGGCCAGCTGAGCCTGCAGTGGCTGCCACCCCTAGAGCTGCTGGCAGAGCAGCTGGACTACCAGGTCCGCTATGCTGTGGAGAACAGCCACGACTGGAAGGTAAAGCCTGACCAGGATACCCCAAGCAGCCCTGGCCACCTCCGCTGCTGACACATGGCAGGCACAGGGTCAGGCAAACCGGACCCCCCCTTGGCTCCCTGGCCGCCCCACAGCAGCCATGCCTCCAGCTCGGCTCTGCCCCGCAGGTCCTGCAGGTTCCACGAGCAGCTAGGAAAGAAGTCCTGGACCTACGGCCAGGCACCCGCTACCACGCCCAGGTGCGGGCCCGGCCCGGCGGGCCACGGTACCAGGGCAACTGGAGCTCCTGGTCCAAACCTGCTGTGGTTGATGTCATGGCTGATGCGGGTAAGAGACAGGGCAGGGGTGGAGGCTGTGGCCAGAGGAGCCACGCGGCTGACAGCAGGAGACAAGAGAGTGCTGGAAATGGGATGGGGAGCACTGGGCAGAAGGTGACAGGGCCGCGAAGGGCTCAGAGGCGGTGGGTCTGGGAACGGCTACAGTTCCAGCGTTCCTCCTCCGATGCAGGCTGGCTCATCCCCAGTGTCACGGTGGTGCCGCTGCTCTTCTCAGCAGTACTCCTGGGGCTGCGGTGCACCTTCCCCTCCCTCTACAGGTAAAAGGATGTGCCGGGGGCGGGCGGGGGGTCCAGCACCAGGCCTGGGCACCTTGCACGGGGGCATCGGGGTACCCCAAGTCTGGGGTTACCTGAGATGCCCCTTCCCCTGTACCCAGCAACGTGAAGCAGAAACTGTGGCCGCCCGTTCCTGACCTGCACCGTGCTCTGGGCAGCTTCCTCCAGGAAAGCAGCAAGCACGGCCAGGTGAGGCGCTGGGGCAGAGTGGCTCAACTTCCCCCGGGGGCAGCTGCAAGGGCAGCCCCCACCGCGTCCGCTCCGTGTCCCCTTAGGCCAGCGCCTTCGACAAGCAGCCGCCGGAGGAGGCCGTCCTGCCCTGCCTGCTGGAGGTGCTGCCCGGCCCGCGGGGCGAAGCAGGCCCGCCGCCGGAGCACGCTGTCGGCCGCCTGTCCGGCACCGACATCGCCAACCAGTCCTACCTGCTCATGAGCGGCTGG
>VZTJ01000827.1:2802451-2824544 GCA_013397795.1 Orthonyx spaldingii
CGCCCCAGGTCCCGGATCACCCCTGTCCCGGGCCGCCCCGGCCCCGCCCCCTTCCCGGCCCCGCCCCAACCGCCCAGGCGCGCGCCCCGCCCCTCCCCGCGCTCAGCCAATCGCGTGGCGCGGCGCGGCCGTCGCCCGGCAGCGCGCGGCCGTTGGGTTTGAAGCGGCCAACCCGGGCCCGCCCGCGCGCCATTTAAAATGCTGCGGCGCAGGCGGGGCCGGCGAGCGGCGGCGCGGCGGAGGTGAGGGTGCGACAGGGCCGAGGGCGCCTTGAAGGAGCTTTGGGGCGCGTTCTCGAGCGGGGGAGGCTGCGGCGAAGCGGATGAGGGGAAGGGAGAACGTCCGTTAGCGGAGAGAATCCCGAGGAGCGGCTGGAGGGAGTGTCGGCTGGTAGAAAGGGCCGCCGAGGAGCGGAGGGAGAGGGCTGATGGAGAGTGCCCCGAGGAGCGGTTGGGGAGAGTGGGGGATGTCCGGTGGTGGGGAGGACCCCGAGGAGCGGCCGGAGGGCTCGGAAGAAGGCCCGGGGGTGGGGAGGCCCGCGGGCCGGTCGGAGCAGGCTGTGGCCCGGCCGTGTCCTCTCTGGGTCCGGCTGACGCCGCCCGCCCGCAGGACCATGGCGCAGTTCCTGTTCGAGGCGGACCTGCACGGGCTGCTGAAGCTGGACACGCCGATCCCGAACGCGCCGCCTGCGCGATGGCAGCGCAAGGCCAAGGAGAGCGGCCCCGGGCCCAGCCCCGTCGGCGTGTCGCCCATGAAGCCAGCCAATCGCTCCCACAGCTCCAGCAAGACGCCGTCCAAGACACCCGGTGAGCACCGGCCGCCAGGGGCACAAGTTGGGAGTGGGAGCCTCGCCCAGGCTGGTGGTCTGTAGCCACGAGGCTCTGGGCTCCCTGCCACGCTGCCCTGCCGGCTTGCTGGTCAGGCCGGAGGAGGTGGGCTGTACTCCCGGCGATCACCCACCTCCTCCCCAGCACGAGGAGGGCAGAGCTCTGAGCACTGGGGCTGGCAAACTGCGGATCCCCCAGCGGAGCCTTGCTGGCACAGCTGCATGTTGGGGAAAGTGTGGGCAGGGCTGTCAGCTGACAGCTTTACATGCTGTAACAGTGGTTTTGTGTTCTCCCCTTATCTGTGGACTCTGGAATTGTTGCACTAGACCTAAGGAGCTGTCTCCTGACAGTCCCTAACCAGAGTTTGAGGGCAGGGGGGAAAATATAAGTTAGTTGTGACTGGGTGGCATGAGATCTCAGAGTCCTGCGTGTCTAGAACTTGTCTGGTGGATGTGATGTGGAAGAGTGCTGGGTTTGCTCTTGTAAAAGCTCTAATACAGTCTGTTAAATAGCTGTAAGACACTATATTCATATGCGAATGCAGGTAAATCTGGATCCAAAATTCAAAGCACCCCCACAAAGGCTGGGGGGGATCGCTACATTCCCAACCGCAGCACTATGCAGATGGACACGGCAAATTTCCTTCTAACAAAAGAGAATGACCCTGCTGAGGAATCCCCTACCAAGAAGGTAAGCATGTTGCTAAGCTACAGTTACTTCAACAACCACTACCAAACACCTAATCCTTCCTGCCCCTTTACAGAGAAGTAAACTATAGGTTCTATCAAGTGGACACATGGGACTGACAAGCTCCAGCCACCACTACTTGCAGCGCTGTGCTTCAAGAGCCTAGGATGAGGTTGAAGCTGCAGAGACTGCCAGGCATTCTAGCCTATGCTGCTTCTGGTAGCAAAATTTAGCTTTTGACTAATGAGGCTTTAAAATATAGCAGACAGCAAAAACACAAAACTGTGGGCCTATGCAAAGTGAAACTGCTGGTGGTAGCTAGTCTAGGACAATGTCTACACAGGGAACAATTCTGGAATGTTTTACACTGCGTTCTAAAATCTGTTTATGAAGCATTTGGTCGCTTTTGGCTGTGGCTTTCCCACTGGCAACGACACTGAATTTGCCACTGTGTGAAAATGTGAGCAGGACAATGTGCGCAAGTCTGAGGAAAAACTACTTTGACCTGCCTGTCTTGTGGCTGACCCTTGCAGCACAGTTGTACACCTCCTGATTCTAAGAGAAGGGGGCTTAGGTATCTGTTTTAACTGCAGTGTGGGGGTTGTGTTTCAAATGCATCACACTGAGGGTGATTTGTCTCTGTAGGAGCAACAGAAGGCCTGGGCAGTGAATCTGAATGGTTTTGATGTAGAAGAGGCAAAGATCCTCCGCCTCAGTGGAAAACCACAGAACGCTCCAGAAGGTATGATACAGGGTCTGTGTGAGCTGAATCAGCAGGGGAGATCTGGTCAGGGGAACAGCTACACAGAGGCCCTGTGTGTTGTCACAGGAGAGATCAACTGGCTTCTGAGAGCTATACACACTTGAGTCTCCTTTCTTTGGGTTCCTGAGGTTAAGGGAGGACATAACAGTTCCAGTGAATTTAGGAAAGTTGCAATGACAGTCAGTTGCTCACGTGTACTGCAGGTGGCAAACTTTCATGAGGTCTGTAAGAGCTTCAGACTCTCTGCTGTGTACTGTCTAGCTTCACTGTAACTAAACATAATGGGATAAAAACCCCAAGTGTTTGTTAAACTTGTTTCCATTAATGAGGAAATTGTAGCTCACCCTGGTTCAGCAGTTCATACTGCCAGTGATGTCAGCACACTGCACTCCTGTGAGTGTATCTCTTAGGACTTTATTTTTAGTCCAAGGGATTCCTAGTTGGGTGAGCAGCACTCAGCTGGGAGGAAACTAACTCAGGTTAACAAACCTGTTCCTCTGCACGCAGGCTATCAGAATAACCTGAAAGTGCTCTACAGTCAGAAAATGACACCTGGATCCAGCAGGAAGAACAGCAGATACATTCCCTCAATGCCAGACCGGATCTTGGATGCACCGGAGATCCGCAATGACTACTGTAAGTAGGCTGCAGTGCTGGGCATCCAGAACATTCTATACTGGAGTGCTGTTCCCAGGACAGTCTAACTGGGCTGTTTGTACTATTTTATGCACTCAGGCTAGCACAGACCACTTCTGGAGTGTCTCTGTGCAGCCTTACAGGAACAGTGGTCTAGGGCACTGTGTAGGTGACTTGGAACAGGGTACCTGACCCCCCAGCTGGGCATAGTGACACCCAGGAGGCTGCCCCTTACTTGTGCGTGTGTGCTTGCACATGTGTACACACACACCTGCTACATCAGCACGGGTGAAGGGCAGGGATCTCATGGTGTGACATGCATTGCCCTTTCAAACTGTAGATCTGAATCTCATCGACTGGAGCTCCCAGAACTTCCTGGCGGTGGCTCTGGAAAACTCTGTTTATCTGTGGAATCACGCTTCTGGGGAGATTATCCAGCTGCTGCAGATGGAGTATCCAGATGATTACATTTCCTCTGTGTCATGGATTAAAGAAGGAAACTACCTTGCTGTTGGCACAAGTAATGCTGAGGTCCAGGTAAAACTAGAGTAAAACTAGAGGTAAAGCAAGGGATTGACAGAACTGTGGGGCCTGGGGACAAAAGCTTGGCTAGCAGAGGCAGGATGCCATGCACCTGACTTGTCTTGCCTGTTGTGGGGTGGAACTGTCCCCAGCCAAGTGCAGCACGCAAGGCAGGGTTTGGTTTGGCAGTTTTCTGGTAAGTGGTGTTACCTTCTTTGCTATAGTCATGAGATATATATTTTCTCTGCTCCCATAATGAGAAGGCTGAATGTCAGAGCCTGTGCAGTAAGGTTCCTAGCCCGTAGCAACAGGACTGGGTTTCCTCTGGAGAACTTATTGCTTTGCCTCTCTAGCTATGGGATGTTCAGCAGCAGAAACGTCTCCGAAACATGACCAGCCATTGTACCCGTGTGGGAACGCTCAGCTGGAACAGCTACATCCTCTCCAGGTAAAGCAGTGGGTGGGGGTGGGTGGGTCAAGGGCAGTTTCCAGTGGCTTCAAATTCCTATCCCTCAGTCTATGCCTGGTGTGGGTTAGGACAGAAACTTCTCTCTGCCATCCCTATCTTGGAATTCTTACTCAGCCTTTTCTGTTGGGACTGTCAAAAGAAGGCCTCTCTTCTGTATTGGACTTTGTGCTGAAGTTGTTAAAGAGCTTGTGTGGCTGCTTCACTCACACCAACAGACCAGTGCTGCTGGTAACACTTGTTGAAACCCAGTGGCAGGGACAGCAGCCTTGCAACAACAAAAATGGATTTGGGTGAAAACGTGTCAGCCCGACCCTGCAAGCTTTCTCTTCTCTCTGCAGTGGGGCACGGACTGGCCACATCCATCACCACGATGTCCGAGTAGCTGAGCATCATGTGGCCACCCTTGCTGGCCACACACAGGAGGTGTGCGGACTCAAATGGTCTCTGGATGGCCGCTACCTGGCCAGTGGTGGCAATGACAATCTGGTGAACATCTGGCCATGCACCCAAGGAGGGGGTGGAGACTTTGCTCCTGTACAGACCTTCACTCAGCACCAGGGTGCTGTCAAGGTGAGCACAGGGCAGATGTCTGTGTGCAAGGCAGCTGTGCAGCACTGGCTGGGTGCAGGTTGCCTCTTGCATGTCTTAAAATGACCTCTTCTCTCTCAGGCTGTGGCATGGTGCCCATGGCAGATGAATGTTCTAGCCACTGGAGGTGGCACTAGTGACAGACATATCCGCATCTGGAATGTGTGTTCTGGCGTCTGCCTCAGCAGTGTTGATGCCCATTCCCAGGTAAGACATGAACACCAGCTTGGAGACAAACACCTTCTAGCAGCACACCCACACAGAGCTGCTGGCTCCTCAAGCCCAGAGGCATGGGAAAGGAGGGGACCATGCTCACCTCTGAGTGGTGAGCATCAGCACAAGCAGCTTGTCTTACCTGTGTTACTGCCTCTACTCAGGTCTGTTCTATTCTGTGGTCAACAAACTACAAGGAGTTCGTTTCAGGCCATGGCTTTGCACAGAATCAGCTGGTTCTATGGAAGTATCCAACAATGACCAAGGTTGCAGAGCTGCAAGGTAGGTGGACATGGCCTGGGGGAGGGGGGCTGTTAGAGTTTGAAGGCAGCTGCACTCCCTGGTTTGAGGCTGCAGCATCACTGACACAGGATGGTATCCAGGGGCTGCTCGGAGTAAGGAGCGCCCATGGGCTGTGGAAGAAACACCATTGCTTCAAATGTCTGCCTAGGGGTCTGAATTCATGCTGCCACAGACAGTGGGGGGACAGCTCTGCAAGCTGGCAGGGCTCATGGGAGCACACAGGAGCAAATGTGCATGTGCTGATCACCTCAGCCATGACTGCATACTCTTCTTCCTCCTCCTCAGGTCATACAGCCAGAATCTTGAACCTAGCCATGAGCCCTGATGGTACAACAGTGGCCTCAGCAGCTGCTGATGAAACACTGCGGCTCTGGCGCTGTTTTGAGATGGACCCCATAAAGAAGAAGGAGAAAGAGAAGGCAAACAGTGCCAAAAGCAGCATTATTCACCAAAGCATCCGCTGAGAGCACTGGGTTGTTGGTAGGAGGGGGATATTTGGTTTACACACTGCATAGTATTTTTAATGTTAATAAACTGCTTAACTTGAATAAATTTGGAATAAAAAGCTATGGCTCCCAGATCCAAGTCCCTCCTCCCTGAGGCTGGGGATCTAGGCAAGGGCTGGAGCCTTTGTTCTTTAGGGCCAGTTCACAGGCACCCTGAGCCTAACACAGTCTCACAGGAGCATGCTGTGCAAGGGCTGTACTTCTGTTTCTGTCCCAGGTAAGACAGGTATGTCATCTGCCCCATCTAGATGCTGACTACAAGCACAGCAGCTCCACCAGAGGCCCAGTATGTCTGTGGCCCCAGTTTGTGTTGTGTCCTGTTCTCACAACCCCTTCCTGTGGAGCTGCAGGCAACCCTCAGTTTGTCTTGTTCATCACTGCCAGCTTATGGTGCTGGAGTAGAATAGCTACTTTCGCAGTGGGTTTAGTACTGAATTACTACTGGAATAAAAAGGAGGGGGGAAATATACAGTAAGAGCTGTAATCGCCCTAAGGGCCAGAAAAGGACTGGCACTGGCATAAAGCCTAATGCAAAACAAAAGGTTAGTTTACACTGCCCCAGCCAGCCTGGATGTCGTGCAGGAGCCATGCAAAGCATCACCAACCCTGTGCTTAGCCATTAGTCACCTATTCTTCCAACAACTCTGGTCTGTCTTCCCCTCCTGCTGACAGGAAGCCCTGGTGCCTAGCTGAGGCTTCATGCAGAGGAGCAGGCATCAGGGCTCAGCTGACATTTGTTAGAGCTTGACTCCACTGCACTTGGAAAAATGCCTTTTTTCCAGGCTGAATTGTGCTGAAGCAAGTTGCAGGGAATATATTTGAGCCCTTACCTGACCTGAGCAAGAGCCTGCTCAGCCATGCTTCTCTGCATGGTGGAGCCACAGTGCCTGAGGTTGTGGGGCTGCACCAGACCCATTAAGCCTGTCCTTCAGCTGCACCAGCATTGCCAGAGACTGCTGGGGACACTGCACAGCTGATTAGCACCCTGGCCTGTGCAAAGCAGCTCCACAAAGCCTGTGCCTCCCACCAGCCCTCAGTGATTAGCTGGGGGTGGATTATTAACTGTTTTCACCTTTCCCTCGGCACAGTACCACACTGTACCTAGCACCAGCTCTGCCTCCTGACCTTTAAACCAGCTGGAACCTCCAAAGGTGGCTTGTGGCAGCACCAGCTTGTGCTGTGCCAAGGCCAGTGAGGGTCCAACCACACCCACCAGAGCACCCCCACACACACTGCTGATGGCGGGGGAGCACAGCAGCTCAGCCCAGCACCTTCCCAGCAAGGCTGCTGGTACATCCCCATTTGGCCACTTGGGACAGATCACGGGAGGTCCAATGAAGGAGCTCTCCCTCTTCAGACAAATCCTAGGGCAGCAGCTGTAGATAAAGGGGAAGCAAGCAGGAACCCAGATGCAAGGCTGGGCTCTTCCCTAGAGCTATGCTGCTGCTGCAGAAGTCCTGCCCCACACCCCTGCACTTTGGTGCTGGGAATTAGCACAGACTTGCCCTGTAGCCCCACAGCTGATTAGGCCATCTGCTGGTCCCTGGCCTGGAAGGAAGGCTTTATATGCCCAAAAGCTGCTGTAATTTTTTCACTCCCATATAAGAGCAGCTCAGCTTTCTCCAACAGGCTTTTTCTCCTTAGCACATACCCCACCCCCAGAAGCTGTGTATTACACAGCCCTTGAAGGCCCTCTGATCACTACTAGAGGGTAATGATATTGCAGGGTCTTTGGCCCCATACTGGTCCTTACAGTCCTGGATTGAGGAGGAGCAGAGGAAGGAAGTGGGCACTGATCCAGCAGGCCCAGTAAACACAGCCCTATAAGGTGTGAATTCAGTTCACAGCATGACAGCATATTAATTACCAAGTGCCATGGCCAGCCCGTAGAGCACAGCTAATAGGAACAATTGGAGGAAGGGAGAGCAGAGCATATGCAGGGAACAGCCCATTCTAAAATACCAAGCATAAGTAGTTTAAAGCATTGTTACTATTTTGGGCAAAAGCAGACAGTCCTATCTTTACCATCACCTACAGCTCCTGAAGTGGTGAATTCTAAACACTGAACTAACATTACACATCATTTCAGCATGGACCAGAACAAATTCTTGTCCAAGTCTTTACTCCCAGAGAAGCAGCAACAACTGGGAGAACAATGCACAATGTTATGGCTTCATACATACAAGGACACTGAACCCTGTAGGAGAGGGTGATGCCCACATGCAGTTTAGACATATTAATCACACCAGTTCAGGTCACTTGAAGATGTTTTCCTACATTTCAGAGCATGGCCTTGAGGTGTACAGCAGCCCAGGTAGGATCAGCAGAACTCTCATGCCAAGCTCTGCTCCAGGAGTTTGGCTGGACATCCATCAAAGCCCTCCCACCCCACAACCAAGTCTACAGTGAAACACAGCATCTGGAGGCTGCTGCTCTTCTAACACATTCCTCCCAGCCACAAGCTGCCCCATTGGCTCCCCACTCCTCCTCCCAGGCTTGAGTCAGTACCCAGGCTGGCCTCTGCTAAAGAGGGCCCCAGTCGTGGGGTGATGGGGAAGGCAGCCCTGCACCCCAACAGCACTGAAAGGACACCAGAATGAGACAGTTGGAAAGATAACAGAGTCCAGCCAGGCAAAGATGCACTTCTGTAGCAAGAGCAAAGCAGCAACAATGTCAACTTGCCTCTGATCAACCTGAGCTACATTCTGTACAAATCCATGTTGCAGGGACATTCACAGATGGCAGCAGTTTTTGCTTTAGCAGACACAGTAAGCAACAAACTGCTGTTTCCCAAGTACTCAAGTTCCCAGAGTCTATTGCCTGCTCTGCCTTACCTCAAACCTTCAGGACTTCCGAAAAGCAGCAGCTCTTCCTGTGCAGGTGGCCTAGGGCCCAGCCCACACCCACGCTCCACCCCAGCCATTCTTTGACAGGGTGGAGTCACTTTCATAACAGAAGCCTTGACACACTTCCAGCCCTGAGCACTGCTCTACCAAAGCACTTAGAAACAATCTGCCATCTGCTTCATCAGCACACAACTATCACCCTCTCCCCCCGACACAAACCTGCTATACTAGCTGCTTCTCCCAGCCCTGCCTCCAACCACACTGGGCAGGACCAAGCACCTGGAACAGCTTTTGCTTACAGTGAGCCAAGAAAACAAGAGGACAGAGCCACTTCTCCTTCTGTTTGTTTATTTATGATAGAAGAGCAGCCCAATCTGACAGGGCCTGGCTCCTTCACCTCATCCTCAAGGCCATTAGCATGTTTTGGTTACAGCCAGAGCAGGAGACAGGCATCAGGCCAGGAGAGCTGCTGCACTGCCCTGCTGAAGGGCAGAGCACATCTTCACCCAGGCCCAGTCAGATCCACAGGGGCAAGAGGTGCTCACTGTTACACCACAGCTGAGCACGCTAAAACCACCCTCTGCTGTGCTCATGCTAGGCCAGAGCAGGGCTGGTCCCAAGCAGGAGAGCCCAGGAGCTGATTTTAGGGGCACTTATTGCTCAAGTCTTGAATTTACAGGAATGGAAGTGTTCCAAGACTAGGCTGAGCTTGGTCTCCCCCACTCTGGAGCAAGCCACCAGCTGCCACAGAGGATCAGGTAAGTGTGGCTTAAGCACACACTGAGCACCCAGCCCAGGCACAAGAACGGCAAGGCAATCTGGGCTTATCATGTTGGGGAAGCCTTTCAGGCTGTCACAGCCCCTGCTGTGTACTAGGCACAGGGCATGTGTACTGTACTGGGCAGGTCTGGGCCCTTAAGTCCCATAAGTACTGCCCCTACATTCTCCACAGACACACCTGGGCACAGATATGCCAGGGCAGGACTCCCAAGCTGGGCACACAGGGACCAGAAGGGACATGCAGCACTGTGGCATGGAACAAAGTGGCACAAGGCATCATAGAGCAGGAGTACTCACACATGAGCTGGCAGTGGCAAGCAGCCAGGGATGAATCGGCTCATCCACACAGGCTCTTGTGAGACAGGGAAGAGGAGAGGGCACCAGGACAGGAAGCGGTCTCTTCTTTTGGTCCTACTCAGAAGGAAATGGCCCCTAGGCAGAAGAGCCAGATGTAGGCACTTGGGGAAAGTTCCTTTGGAAACACTGGAATGGGACTGCAGCCCCACAGCTGTGATGCAGGCAGCTGCCTCTCTGCTCAGCAACACTGAGAAACAGCACAAGCCCTCCCAGGGGCAGGAGAAATGGCCCATGGCTGCTCAGAGCAGAGGGGCTGAGCATGCAGACAGGGGACAGCAGGACTGGGCACAGGGGTACAACAGTCTGTAGGCACTTGACTTGGCTAGTGGCACCCAGGAGCAGAGGGACAGGTCCCAGCTGCCTCTGCCCCGGGGCTCTCATTGGCTCTGGGAGCACTTTACCCTCTAGTTGGCTTTGACCTTGCCATTGGTGACAGTGCCATTTTCATGGATGCTGCTACCGTTGTGCTGGGCTGCTTGTTGAGCCACCCTGGGCAACCGTTTGCCCTTGGTGTAGGACTGGTACCAAAAGTTGGAGAAGAGGATGAAGAAGATGGTCCCATAAATCCAGATAAGGTGAATGAAGATGGGGAACTGGTATTGGCAGTTGGGCATGAAGTAATACTGGGAGATGTGGACGGAGACAATCACAAACTGTGCCTGGGAGCAAGGCAGATAAGAACAAGTTATTCATGGGAGCAGGGTCAGGGAACCCACTAGACACCTTATTTTTAAAGGAAACACCCAGACTCCTTTTACTAGTCTGAAGCAGAGGTCCTTTTGGTGAGGTAGGCAGCAGCAGCTGAAAGAGGCAGGCACGAGTCTCAGGGCAGCATATGCCTCTCACCCTCCCAACATGGCTGCAACCTAGGGGCAGCAGGATGAACAGCACCCACACCCCAACTACACTGGTAGGGCTATCAAAGGCCCACAGTGGGGCAGAGCTGCTAAAAACTCAAAGCAATATGCTACAAAGGAGACAACTATAGCTGCTGGCTGCACCTTTCAAAGGTACAAGGGCTGGTCTGCCCTTCCCATCAGGCACATGCTCTGCTCCACCGCACAGACTCACCAGCTGGATGGCTGTGATGTGCTTCTTCCACCACAGGTACTTCTGAAAGGCAGGTCCTGCTGCTGACAGCCCATAGTAGAAATACATGACAACATGCACCATGGAATTGATCATGGCATGGAATGAGCCCATTCCCCCTGTTAAGATAGATTTTCCTTAATGTAAGTCAATACTCCACAGCAGTCAGCACTACACAGAGCTGCTAAGAGTGCAGCAGGGCCAAAAAGCCCTTCTCAGCATGCTGGGGTGACCCCATCCAATCTGTGCACCCAGACAGCTGCCATCTTACCTGGACCAAACTTTGCTCCCCACCACCAGCTCCATGGCAGAACAGAGTGGTGGAAAAGGTGCAGGAATGTGACCTGTTCATTCTTCTTCCGCAGGACAAAGATCACCTGCAATGAAAGCCCAACAGCATCAATGACCTGCAGCCCTGGCAGCAGCTAGAGCAGGCTGGGCCACTAATTCAGTGTCTGATCTCAGTGATGCTTCCCTCCCTCCCTCCCCACTCACTGCCATCACACATTAGGTCACCCCACAGCTTCCAGAGCTGTGGCATGTCAAGAGTGGCCTCAGCAGTATTCCAGAGTGGCCTCCTTGGCAGTGATGCCAGACAGAAGCACTACGAGGTCAGATTGGAAGGGCTGCAAGAGCACATACCCCAAATACGTGGCAGGGAGTTGAGGCCCAGTGTAGTGGTGACAAGGCCTTCTCAGTAACTCACTCACCGTGTCTGTCAGCTCGATGAACTTGGAGAACACAAAGAGCCAAGCAACACTGACCATCTGTAACAGAACAGGTTAACATGAGAGACCCACCTCAGCCTGAACATGCCCAGTGGCCAAAGGGCTTCATGCAGTTACCCTGGCATGAAACCAAGGCCAGACACTGCAAATCCTCTGCCTCAGCAAAGGCAGGAGCTGTGATCCTGCTGTCCAAACAGAAGCACTAAAGGCCTTCCCCACTTATCAGGAGAGGGATAAGAACTCACCCTGAGGGCCTTGGGGTCCTGTGAGAAGTCCACAGGGTCACATCGCCAGGTGTACCCAGTAAGCCACCCTGCCATCAGGAACTGCAACGAGACCATCATCAGGGTGAGGCCCAACACATCACCCACTGCACATTAAGCTCTGCACAGAAGGGCAGAGAACAGCCAGGAAAAGGGCTCCCTATCACCCATGCAGCTTTACATATGTCTGACCAAGCTGCTGACAACTCACCTCATAGACTATGTAAAGTGAGAGTCCCACTAGAAAGAAGTTGTATAGCACCATGAACTTCTTCAGGTTTAAAGGCTTCCTGTTGGCCATTAGCCTGGGACCCAAGGACAGGACAAAGTAGACATATCCCAGAAGGATGGCCATCACAAGGAACGGGGACTGCATCAGTGGATAATCAGCGATGCGGGGGTCTGCAGAAAGAGCCACAGTGCAGAGCAGTTAGCATCCTCACCCAGCTGGCTGCCAGCAGTGCTACTGCCACAGTGGAGGCAAGGGCAGGGCCATCCTGTCTCCTAGGACATGAGTGCAAGTAGGGAAGCAGTTTGGGAGCAGAGGCTGGTGAAGTCAGCCAGACTCAACACAGTACAGCCTGAAGCCATGCTGCAGGGCAGCCTGGAGATCTTCTGCCCAGGAGAGCATAAGTGCCCCAAAATGACTTGCACAGGCAATGAGGCAAGACAGCCTCATAACAAGGCAGCACAAAAACCCGACTTGCACCGTGTAAGGGCAAAGGTAGGATGCAGTTAGACCCAGACTGCTTCAGGGGTGACAGACCATCCCCCAGTGCCTCTGGCAGTACAGCAGGCAGTGTTACCTGTCTGATAGCTGGGCAGAGCCAAACGCTCACCTGCTTTCTTCATGAAGTCCTGATACATGGTCACAATCCCCTCCATGGTGGTGGCAGTATCTCTGTGGAAAGAGGCAGGGAAGATCAGGCAGCTGTTTTCCCAGGAGGGCAGCCCACAGAGCACAGCCCTGCAGATGAGCAAACTCCAAGCACAATTTCAGACAAACAGTTGTGTATCTGGCCAGTGTTGCTCTCAACTGATCACACATCAGCATCCACTTTGCAGCTGAGCCAAAGGCCTCCTCACTTCTCACAGAGCCTGGCCCTGTTCCCCCAGCTCTGCTGGGAACCCCATCATCCAATGCCAGCAGTCCTTCCAAGGCAAGAATCCAACATTTCAAGCCAGCTAGGAAAGCTTCCAACCTCAGCACTGTATCTCCAGCCCCTTAATCTTGCTCCTGCTGTACAAGCTCAAGTATTATCACCCACAAGCACCATGACATTGCCACCAGCCTTGGCACCTATTCCTACTCAGCACACTGCTCTGTGTGACCCTGGTGCAGAGATGCACAGCTGGCCCACACTTTCCACAGCACAGTGCCTTTATGATCAGCTTTGTGCTCCTGCCCAGTGAATCCCACCACAGAAGCAGCACACCATCACTGGCAGGCCCATTGCATGAGAAAGGAAATCCATAGGTTCAGAAACAAACATCAGTTTCTGGTGTCAAAGCTCCTGGTTTCACACCCTTGTACAAAACCCTCCTGACAAGAAACTACCACACATAACCTAGTACCTCAGAGGCTAGGTGCATCCTGCTTGGCAATGGCATTTCCACTCTCCTTCCAGACAAGAGAAAGCCATATGATATAAGGCTGCAGGGACAAGGACAGGCACTCCCCACACTTGCTCAGCCTCACTATGAACACACAGCAGACAGTGATCCAGGCAGATGCCCTCCAGAAATGCAGGGAGGGTCCAGGCTCTTCCTGTTGCAGGCAAGTTTGAAACACCCTCACCCATCTCCCTCTGCTCCCCAACCTCTCGCCAGCCCACAGGACACCAGAGCAGCAGGAAGGGAGGCAGAGCACAGGCCCAGCCTCGTCTGACTCATCCACCTGCGAGGGAGGCATTCCCCACAGCTGCCACCAGACACTCCACCTACCCCTTCCCTCCAAGAAGGTGCACAGGAGCCACTGTCCATGCACAGTCTGGGGAAATGAGTCCCCAGCCCAGCCTCCCCAGGAGGTTTATTGCTGTCACCACCAGGAAGCACATGGCTTCTTCCAGACCAGCAGCCAGAGTACCCTTCTTCCCAGAAAGGTCCCTGAGTACTCAGTGGTCACTGCCACCTCAAGCCCTCACCAACCAAGACCAGCATTGCTCCTTCAGCTTCACAGCAAGAGGAAGAACTCAATGTCACCTTTGCTGTAGGCAGGATGGCAGCAGACACTTCCCATGCAGAGCTACCATGACAGGCTTTGCCGGCAGTATCTGCAGGGGGGCCTGGCACACATCCCACTCTGGCTCACCATTCCCTACAGATCAGTCTGGTGCAGCAGCAGTGCTAGCTCTGTGCCTGCCCAGTCATACTCTCTGCATTCCTCCAGACCAGGGAGTGCCACCTGACCTCTCTGCAAAAGCAGAGGTGGGAAGAGGTCTCCTGCTTCACCTCAATCCCCCAAAATACCCATTCCCCCAAGCAAGGCTCCAGAGCAGCCTGCACAGCCATGCACCCCAAGGACAGAGCCCAGGAAGTTTTGCTGTGCTTCAGAAAGCACATAAAGTGGTTCCTTGTGCCATCCTGGAGGCAGATGGAGCAATATGGCAAAGCCCACCTAGGACTGACTCCCCCCACACACAAGGGGCACCTCACCAGCAAAATAGATATTCACCCTCCCAACCCAAGGTTTCAAAGGGTTTAACAGCAAGTAATACTCACTTGTAGTATCACCGTGATAGAAGTACTATTTAAGGTTCTGGGCTCTGCCAAGGTAATCCACTCTCTACACACAGCAAAGGCCAGCTAAAAGTGTAGCAGGAGCTACTGCATCCTTAAGAGCCACTCAAGGCTCAGCTGTGGGAAATGCACTAAGTACAAGTCCAGAAAGCTGCTGAGCTTTATGTTGCTTTAATGGCTAAGAGCAAGCTCCAAACTTGTCTGTCTAGTTTCAGCTTTCAACCACTACATCCAGCTACACCTTTCTTTGCTAGATTGAGGAGCCCTCAAGAGTCAGTTCCCAGCAGAGGCACCTGACTATTTGAGCTCTGTGTTTATCTTATCAAGGTGAATGAGTCAGCCTTACTACAGGTCCAGGGCAGAGACAAAAATCCTGCAGAGTACTTGCTTATTTTGGGCAGGCTAGGATGAGAAGAGAGTATCAGCTGTCTTTGAGCTTAAAGACACATTTCACACCACAGTAAAACACTTCAGCTCAGGCACTATGGATCACTTTGCTGACCCTGGGCCAACAAAGGTTCCAGTACCACTGGCCAACAAGGACCCCAGCTCAAAACAATTCAGGGTCCATGACAACTATTCCCCCAAGCAGTGGGAGAACCCCATTTCAATCCAGGACTAGCATGGAAGTCTCCACCAGCATGAATAGCAACAAGTCTCTCTCATTGCTGTTTTGTGAAGCACCTCCAGCACTCCTATAGCCACACAAGCCACAGGAAGCTGGAAGGCATTGGACTTGTCCTGAACACAGGCTCTGGGCAACACCAAGACTTCTACCAGGGCAGAAATAGTGGAATTATGCTACATGCCCTTATGGAAAGGACTTAGGTGTTTTCCACAGTTTCTCTAGGCAGAACAACATCCTGCTAAATTAAGCTAACAGAGCAACCACATCTCCAGGGAAACCCCTGAGGTCTTCAAGTCTTTGCAAGACCTGGCATCCATCCATGCTGGTATGCTACATCATCCTGCATCAAAGTGGCCAAAGTATGCCTTGCTCAGATGCAGGTATGCCTTGCCCTCCTCTGTCCCTCAAGGTGCATCCACAGGCCTTGCATTGTTGACTGTTGAGCTGTAAAGTGGGAGTTGCAGGTCAGGCCCAGGTGTTACCTTCACTAAGCAGGGAGATGTGAAGTGCCTGAACTCTGGCTGCTCCATGCCAGCCTGTCTGCTGCAGGCAGGGGTTTTCCAGCATGGAGCAGCAAGTGGCCAGGAACCTGAACCCCCTCTGTCACCTCCTGTGTGTACAACACCCCTCTGCACTTTGAGAGGGCTTCACAGTCCAGACAGGCACCTGCTCTTACTGTTACTGCACTCCATGCTACACCACACGTCGCACACTGCAGGTGTTCACAGCTCAGTGGTTGGATCTGTGCTCTCAGCACAAGGGGGACACTTACCTTCCCCTGACTCCTACTAAAATCTGACCCTCTTAGGCAAGGAGTTGGGAGGAGATGAGGAACCCAAAGCTGAGCCTTGAACAGCTGAAGAGAAATCAAGCAAACAGGTCCAAGCATCCCAAATGAGCAGTAACCCCAGGGGCCCAAACACACCCTGCATGATACAGAGAAACCTTGCAACACATCTCCTATCTCTCAGCAACAGGGAGTCACTTCCCCATGTCAGAGAAAAAGTTCCCACTATTTGCAAACTAGAGCATCAGGCCACAATTTGCTCCAGTAACCAACATCAAGGATTAAATACTTGCTTACACTGTGTACACGGCATATTTCCAGCAAGCTACACAGCTAATTAGTGCAACTTCAGCAACAACAGCAAGGCCTTTTATGACTAGCCCCAGTCAGACCACAGCACTGTCAGAACCATGACACTGACAGAGACCAGAGCTCAGCCCAGTTAGCTTTGTTAACAGCCCTGCAGAGCACATATCTCCCCACACAACAACCATCTGCAAGCAACAGACTCTGCCCCAGACATCCAACACTCCTACTCCCCAGCATTCAGGTCAGAAATCAGTCCTATAATAAGTGCAAAAGCAAACACCCTCATCTCCCCACTAGTTTAATTAAAGGCAGCACCAAAACCATCTGGTAGGTGGCCACAGAGCTGCAACCCCAGGGAGAGCTGGCACAGGGACCTTGCTGAACTGGCTAAAGCAGGCCTGGCCCCTGTGGGGCTTCCAAAGGAGTAGCAGCCCTGAAAGGTCAGAAGATAACCAGCTGGCCAGATGTGAAACCAACTCACATCCCTGACCTACAAGCTGGCATCAAAGCTTGCTGCCTGATGCAGCTCTGAGCTCCACCATCTCTCAGAAAGAGATCCTTCCTCCCCCAGCTCCCCACTACAGCACCTGCCCAGTTGCCTGGAGTTCCAGAAAGTCACTGTGGGGTCCAGCATGGCCTGCAAAAAACCCGTGTGCCCATGGAGTATGTTTCCCTGCAGAAGAGTGGAACTGATCAAGCCAGGCTCTGGTGGCCCCAGACAGGGATCTGTACTGCACACACAAGACTGGCACCTCAAACCAGCACCACCAAGAGCTGACAGTCACAGCTCGAGAAGCTTTCCTGAGCTTATGCACAAGTGAATCCAGCAAAATGAGGGACATGAAGCTTTATCTGCCCCAAACAACACACAAGCGGCAAGGCAGAGCAAGACAAGAGGCAGAAGGAGCCCAGCCAGTGATAAGCTGCAAACCCGTGTTTTTTATCAGCTCTGCAGTGGGATCGCGCTAAGACTGAAGTGTACAGTGAAGCACAGAAAACTGGATTTCGATCTCCTCCATGCCCAGTGAAAGGGAGAGGAGCCTGTAACCAGGCAGTACACACTTGTTTCACACACAGCATCATCAGCTCAAACATGCAGCAGAGGCCACTCAACAGGAGAGCTGTATTCAAGTACACTTGCATTACTGCTAATAACTTCAGTCATTCACTGAATACTCAAGTTAAGATAGGATTGTCCACATGCTTCTAAAGTCATGCTTTATCTCAAAAGAAATCAATCTACAGACATGCCTGTCACCAGCCACAGAAGACAAGTCTGGCAGGACAGCTGGAGCTTCTATGTTACAAGTGTGGAAAGCCATTGCAACAGATATGGGTAGAGCAGTAGAGCAGCCCTCCCAGCCTGGCACCTCAGCTCTGAGGACTTGGGGCAGACTCTGATTGAAGTTGGAGACCAACCAGTCCCAGAACTCAGCCCACAACATAACTACAAAGACCATAAGGAAACTTTATGCTAGCACCACCAGATAAGTTTTCCTTTTTGAATCATATCCATTTGTCACTTCCTCTGGCTCACCTACTTCATGCTGAGTGTCAAAGGACATGGCCAACAACCTGGTACCATATGTCCTACATCAACACATTCTGAAGTCAGTACAGGAGGTCTATGTTCACAGAAGGGATGCAAACTCTCACACTCATGATAGGGAGCAGCTCTTGCAGGAGTCACACTGGCTAGGTGCTGCTCCTGGCACACTGGATCCAAGTGGCAGAAAGTGTCCTGCCTGAAGCTGAGCAGTTTCCCCATCTTCACCAAGTGTGTGTTAATACCCTGCCACTCTCACGCAGCAGCTGTAAAACCTTGAGGCCTTTGGATAGCATCCTACAAACAGATGAAATTCTCCCCTTCCCATATTCACTGGAAGCAGGGAAAGCAAGAAGAGACTCCCAGATTAGGAGGAAAGCTCTGACTCACAGTCAGTGTGGCACCTCACAAGCTTTCAGGGAAAAGAGGACACCCATTGCAATAGGGTACTGGTAACCTTGCACAAAAATCAAGGCAGGTAATCAGACTTCAAGGTCCCACAAGAGCACACCTTGCAGTGAGAGGTTTATATGCACAGCATACTTTTTTCAGGGGCAGCACCTCCCCAAGCTGTTAAGAGTAGGTTTACTCCTTATCACATCCAAAGCCGGTGGCTGCATTTTCAGAGAACTGGTATCAGTAGAGATGAGAGCAGTCGGTGAAAAAAACAGAGAAAAGGCAACATTAGGCATAAAATCTGACATAGAAGGAACAAAGGAGTAAAGAAGTGAACGAAGAAAAGAAAATAAAAAGGGTGAGATACCTTATTTTCCACTTTTGTAAGTATTTATTTTCTGAGCTAGCCATACTGGTCTGTGCCACTTCCTCATGCAGCACCAGTGAAGGGGGAAGGTAGAGATGGCTGAGCTCCCTCTCTGAAGGCATCCAGCAGCCCCCAGAGTGCACACAGCACACCCAGGAAGGACAGAACTAGGCAGGCAGTGCTAGATTGAGCAAGGCCAGCTTCTAACACCTACATCCAAAATTAGGTCAAGCCTTCTAAAGCCACCTAGCAAAAAAACAGGGTACCCCTATCTGGAGGTGGGACAAGCTGTACCACAGCATTCATCTCTGGTTTTAATCACTATGCAAATGCCTCAATACAAGGCTTCACCTCTGTTCTCACAGCACTGGCTGTAATCATGACACAGTAATGATTACTGTGCTCTGCCCCATTCAGGCCTGTGCATTAATTAGACAGGTACATCAAGACAAGATGGACATTAAAAGTCTACAAAGCAAGATGCAGAAAGGAAATACTCTCAGATTCCCTCCAACAGCTTTATCTGGACAATTCAAGAAGCCCAGGTGAGAATCCAGAGTCACTTCTCAACGAGACAAGGGCCACTGTCTGGAACTCACCATGACATCAGTTCTGGGTCCTGTACCCTCCACACCAAGAAGGCAGTGCAGTCACACAATCTTCTAACAAGAGCAGGATGTTCTCTGACAGTATGAAGATGTCATACTCCAGTAGCCCAGTATACACATCTAGAACCCAACAAGCCTGAGGCTTAATGGATACCTCTTTTAAGCAGAGTCACAGCCTTGCAAGCACAAAAAAGTTGAGCAGGAGGCCTGGTTATCTCAACACAGGTGTAGATTGACCACTCAAAGTCAGCACACTTGTTTCTACTGCTGCGCCAGTACAGACAGGGAAAGCCTCTTAAGGTTAAGTAGGAGCAGCACGAGTTCTGAAAATCTGTGTGTGTACAGAGCAAATCTTAAACTATGAGAGCAAGCTGATCTGATCCAGAGGGTAAGAGCACTCCTTGCAATAAAGCTGAAGAACTTTCTGCCAGTGACAGCTCACCACCCCTATCCATCCCACAGGGAAGAATCAACCCTATGAGACACTAAGGAAAATCAAGGAACATCAGGCCCAGCTACCACCTCCACCATCCTCAAGCCACTAAAGGCTCAGAATGCAGACAACAGGCCTGATGGTGGGGAACAGGCTGTGGCATCTTGTCATCTCTGAGCAATAGCAGCCCCACAACTCCTGCAGGGAAGAGTCCTGGCTCCTGGAGACCGTATCCTCCCTACAAAAGCCCAAGCTGCCTCACCTGTTTGACTGGCAAGAACCAGACTTTCCAGCCCAAGTACTCCCACCACCTGACAGCCAGCAGGGCACACGCTACCAGTACTCCAACACAAAAGCACAGAAACACAGAGCATCTCTTGGGTCATCACAGGCACCACTCCCAGTGTCCCCTGTGAGGATCTCAGGCTGAGTGATGACTGGGCTGTAACCCCCAGCATGAAAGGGAAAAGCATTCACCTGTAACATTCAGGGACAGTGCCCAGCCAAGTACCTGCTTCTGACAGCAGCTTCTGAGGCTCCTCAGGATGCAAAGCTTCTTTTTTTTTTTTTTGCACCAGGAGAGAAAGGAGACACTATGCAACTTCAATAAACTCCCTTATTTTTATCTCTAACATATGGTATGAGACACCTCTAGGTCAGAGTGAGCTTTTACTCCCCCAGTCTCAGTTTTAACAGTACTTTCTCTCACATTACACTTCTGCCCTGACGGACTACATAATCCCCCCACCCAACAAACTTTCAGGAAACAAAAGAACACAACACAAGGCAGGACCACAGAGGCCTAGGCTGTGTGGGTGGCACAGTTTAATCCCTGCAGCAAGATGCAGCAAGTAGATGCTGCAACAGCTGGCATCTTGCTGTTTCTCATAGGAGCAGGCCGTTAGCAGTAGCTCACCCCCATGAGCTAGAGGGGCTTCCTAGGCAAGAGATAAGCCACAGCAGTCTCAGCCAAGCCCCAAGGGCTCAGCCAGCTGTTTGATTCTAAACTATCCGCAAAAAGCTGCCCAGCAGGTCTGGTGGGAAGGTCAGCTTCATCCAGCTAGGAATCTGACCTAGCTGCATTCTGGTAGAAGAGAAGGTGGTCAATTTGGGACAGCACAGCAGGATGGATACACTGCTGCACAGGCAATCCTGGCCTCTACAAGGGAAAGAGATGCTCTGAGGAAATTCACTAGCAGGTAAAGCACTCAGTGTTACCCCATGCTGCCCACTGAGCATAGGAAGGGGCATTCACCCCACTTCTCCCTGCCTTTAGGCCTTCAGAACCAATATGATCAGTCACAGGGAAAACACCTGACAGTCCCCCTGCAGGCAGCAGCCCAGGCACTGAGGCATAGACTGCCACCCCCAAAGTTTCCCCTCCTGTGGCAATGCCTGTTTATGCGGCCTCATTTAGTCTGTTACAAGGTAAAAAATAAGTAGCTTTTCGCAACTGCCTCTTCGTTACAACAGAGGAACTGGCCCACGTAAATAGATCTACTCCCATGCCAGTAGTTCAGGCAGTACACGGCCCACAGTGGTCCGGTAAGTGCAGACCCCCAGGACCAGGTGAGCCCGAGGCCACGCGACTGCTGCCACCAGGGGGATGACAGTGACCTCCTCCTCCTCCTGCCACCGCGTTCCAGAGCAAGGGCCAGCGGGAGGCCAAGCACCTACACGAGCCGGCACTCAAAGCTGACATTGTGTCGCAGCAGCGGGGGAGGCCTGGTACTGCCACCCTGCCCGGAGGAGGAGGGAAGAGTCCTCTCAATGGTTACATTGATGCCGAGAGCTGGCTACAAGAAAGCTCCCCGCCACCGGGGGCTGCTCTCGCCCCGCTGCAGAGAAGCCCCAGCAGACGACAGCCCTGGGCTGCTCGGCGTACCCGCAGCTCTCAGTCCGGTGCCCCAGGCAGGAGCCGGGCAGCGCCTCGCTCGGCCTTGCTGCCACCCCCTCTGGCACAGGCCCCGGCCCCACTGCCGCCGGAGGGAGCGCCGAGTTCCCCCCGTCCGGGCGGCTCCCGGCCCGGCTCGGGTGTGGCGCGGCCGGGCCCGGAAGCGGGGCCGCGGCCCAGCGGGGCCTGCGCGGCCGGGAAGGGCCGCGGCGGTCCCAGAGAGGCCCCGCGCCGGCGCCGCGATGTGTAGGGGTTCAGGCACCTTTCAGCTGCCCCGCTGCCTGTGGAGCTGGGACAGTCCCGCCAAAACGCCACCAGGTCGATGCCGATGCCGTCCCTGAGGCTGCGCAGCCAGCGGTCCCTGAGCCGGGCAGCAGGCGAATCCCGGGCTCGGCCACCAGCCAGCGGTGGGGAGGCAGCCCCGTCACGGCCGGGACCCAGCGCGGCCGCGGGCCGAGACCTGCCGGGGCGGAGGCCGGTGTCTGTGCCACGGCGCAGCGCGGAGGGACAGTCCTTCCCCCGTCCGGGAAAGCATCCCAGCCTCGCACAGAGGGGGCGGCTCTGCCCCGAAGGGGAGCAGCCCACCGCGGGAAGGGAAGGGCATCCTTCCCTGGCACCAGGCTGCGAGCCAAGGAGCACTGCAGCTCCTCACACAGTCAGGACCCTGCTGCTTTTTAGAAAAAAAAAAAAAAACACTTCAACAACTCAACTCGGACTTCGCTTTTGTCCCTCAGTCTGACACGGGCAGATTTGCACATCGGTGGACTCGCCACAGAGTACTACGGGTACTCCCCCTTTCCGGGGGCGGG